>JAECMU010000425.1:0-12900 GCA_016106625.1 Dracogyra subfuscus | reverse complement strand
TGTATATAGTGAGTTCTTTGTTCAGTCTACTCAAACACATTTACCATACTGGCTTTGAGTTTCTATATATGTGGTGAGTTCATTGTTCAGTCTACTCAAACACGTTTACCATACTGGCTTTGAGTTTCTATATATGTGGTGAGTTCTTTGTTCAGTCTACTTAAACACATTTACCATACTGGCTTTGAGTTTCTATATATAGTGAGTTCTTTGTTCAGTCTACTCAAACACATCAGCCTTTACCACACTCGTTTTGAGTTTCTATATGTGGTGAGTTTGTTGTTTAGTCTACTCAAACACTTCAGCCTTTACCACGCTTGCTTTGAGTTTCTATATGTGGTGAGTTCTTTGTTTAGTCTACTCAAATGCCTCTACCTTTACCATGCTGGCTTTGAGTTTCTATATGTGGTAAGTTCTTTGTTTAGTTTACTCAAATACCTTTACCACTCTCATTTTGAGTTCCTATATGTGGTGAATTCTTTATTTTGTCTACTCAAACACTACTGCTTATACCATGCCTGCTATAAGTATGTGTGTTAAGTTTTCTTTGTTTTGTATACCTAAACACATTTTATATGTTTCTATATGTGGTCAGTAATTAATAGTTTGATAAATCTTTGCCTTACTGTACTAGTTTTCATTTATTTATTTGTCTTACCAAATATTATAAGAACATTTAGAGTATTTATATATGTTGTAGTCCTTATAATTATTTTATTGTTTGACATGTATAATTAGTTTTCTCTGTTGAATTAAAAAGCTAAATTATATATTAGACAAACATTGTAGACTTGCTTCATGTGTCCACATGATGTGTTAATTAAATTAACCCCAGCCTAATTATATGTTTGGTGTTTGGCTTTTCTAAATACACTATACACTTAGAATATCTGCCCTTGACTTCTGTTTCACAAAATTCCAAAACAGCCATCAGTATAGTCAATTATGTTCATGTTAATTACGTAATTCACCACTAATGTCTTATTACTTGCATTACCATGACCGTGCTTATTGCTTGGAAACACATATTTATAACACATCCTATGACATTTACTCTTACATAGCAATGCAAAGATTTATATCATTCTTATTAGCTAATATAAAAATTTTACCATATTCTTTTCCTTTTGTCTGTGTTTGGCAGGTCTGTAGCAGTTAACCCCATCCACTGTTTTGGTTTTGCTACAGCTTTGACACATTAGCTTCTCTCTCTCTTTTAGCCTCATCCAAAGGGTATTGAAATAGATGTTTCAATAAATGAGCGTTACGATGGTTCGTATGTTGGTAATCCACAAGATCTCCATTCTCACATTGGTTTTGCATTCAGTCGAAAGGGTCCAGTCAGAAGAACGCCTGTCACACACATTCTAGTTTACAGGTATGTTTACTATGTTTGCCACACAAGTATTGCATCTTGACAGATGTGATACTGTATCTTGACAAATGTAACACCATAACTGCTTGCGGTTTTTAATATACTATAAAAACTGGAAAGTTATATTGCAGTATTCATAACATTTATGAATTAAGTTCATGTGGCAGGCCACATTTTACACGCCTTTAAAGTCGTGATTGGACTAATGCTATTACAGAAGAGAGCTAAGTAAGTTGTCAGACGTGTGCCCGATTCTTTAGTTTTTTTATACAATAAAATGTGTTCAATCAATGCTATTGATGTAAAAATGAAAAATCCAATAAGCATTAATAAGAATAACTTTCTTTTGATTTACTTTCGTAGACCAAAGAGACCAGAGCCTAGTCTTGCCGAATTCCTTGAGCCAGAAAATGAGTCTAAAATCAACAGACAATTTGTACAAGGCCACAACAGGTATTTGGTTTAGTCATTGAGGGAACAATCTTCAATCTTTAATTTTATATTTTCCCTTACTTCTGTGACTCCTCACTAAAATTTGTCATAGGTTTTGGAAGGGTGTACCGGCCTCGATGGCGTTGTGGTTAGGCAATCGGTCTACAGGCTGGTAGGTACTGGGTTCGGATCCCAGTCGAGACGTGGAATTTTTAATCCAGATACTGACTCCTAACTCTGAGTGAGTACTCCGCAAGACTAAACCACTTGCACCGACCAATAATCCATAACTGGTTCAACAAAGGCCATGGTTTGTGCTATCCAGCCTGTGGGAAGCGCAAATAAAAGATCCCTTGCTGCTAATCGGAAAGAGTAGCCCATGAAGTGGCGACAGTGGGTTTCCTCTCAAAATATGTGTGGTCCTTAACCATATGCCTGACGCCATATAACCGTAAATAATATGTGTTGAGTGCATCTTTAAATAAAGTATTGCTTTCTTTCTTCTGGAAGGGTGTCGTTGAGGAGGGGTAAGTCTGAAGGTACAAGGTTCGCACATGCTTGAAAGGTTGCCCCAGAAAGTCCCTATTTTGATGATCTAGCCCTAAAAAGCCCTATATTTTACAGCCAAGTTCATAAAAGGACCTAAATTGGTCCGTATAAGCCTTGAAATTGTTAGACATTTTTCTTCTTCCTGAAACATTAAATAAATTGCCAAAAATACATCGTTATCTACTTTCATTTGTTAATCTGTGCTCGATCTAACGTTGGTGTGTAAACAAAGCCAAAATTATACCAATGATTCATTTGTAAAACATCATCAATGTTCGGTATTGTTCATAGAAGAATTCATTTGTAACTTTCGGGGAGTGCTTGATTTCTAAAATTCTAATCAAGAATCTTAATCTCAGTGCAAATTGTATGAAACGGAATATCCTAAAATTATCTGAACTGAAGTAAACATTTATGCCTATGTGGATTCTACATCTTTATGTTTATGAAAATATGGTGGACCGTTCTGTCGATGCTGACGACCACGCTTGAACACTTCCATTATTTTGTCGAGTTTAAACGTCGTTGCAAATGGCGGACAGCAAAGTTTTCATCCCTACATTTTACTTACATTAACCCTAAAAAAAACCTAAATTTTGATTTTAAATTCCTGTATCAACCATGAGGTAATAGAATAATACATTGGTCCCAACCCGGTTGAAAATTATATTATTATTTATCCTATAGCTTACCATAACATCCATGTCATATAGCGAGTTAATATTTACTGTATTAACCTGGGTGATATTGGCTTATGCAAAATTGTAAGGTCTCTAGGTTATGTGTTGCAGTTAATGAGTCCTTTGCTTACACGCCAACAAGACCCATGTACCTGAGCGTAACGTTTTCAAATATTTGTTTAAAATGTGTGACGTCAAACTAATCTGCGCAAATCATGATGACGTTATATTATCGATGGCGGCGACTTTAGTACCGTGATTTACTAAAAAAGTAATTAGAATGTTATTTTAGAAGTGTTATAGGATAAATAGAATTCGCTACTCGTGTTTTTTAATATGTAAAATATCAACCTCGTCTAGTTAATCGGTATTTGTCTCGGCAGAGCCTCGACAAATACCGATTAACATAGACTCGGTTGATATTTTCCATATTAAAAAATACTCGTGATGAATCCTCTATATAGCTGAGGTCCCCTTCCCTGTTGCTGTCAGGTTTCAGTACTTACATTATTATTATTTTGTAAATGACTAACATAAATACTTGGGTTTAATGAACTGTTTAATTATTGTGTTTGTTAATACTGCTTAGTTGCACACTTGAATCAATTATTTGTATGACACTTTCTTTTCAGATTGTATTATCGGACGGCAACAAGTAACCCAATGCGACCTCAGGAAATCGACTATGATAGTGATTCAGAAAATGATCCACTGTGGCTTAGACAGAAAACTGTCAATGTAGGTCTTTAACTGTGGTGACGGTATTCAACAATTCATGTCTTAGATGACAGGACACAGAAAAGAAAAATTAAATAACTCATCAGGGCTTACCACTGTGAAATTAGCCAATTGTTAATTTTAATTCCAAGTGACCACAACATTTAGTATTTGGCTAATACAATTTCAATTGAATTAGACTTGTTTTAATAAGTTTCTATAGTTTGTCACATCCACTAGTCCTCATTCACACGTAGTGACTTTCTTGTCTGGGCTATTGGAAATTATCAACTGTATGTCTATAATACATAGGTAATTTCTGTCAGTGGTAGGGACTTTCTCAAACATTTGCGCTGGGGTGTCGTTAATTCGTTCATTTTGTAAATGTATGTCTGCTTGTCAGGGATATGCTATTTCTTTAGTTGTCAAGTGCTGTGGTAAAAAATTTTATTTATCTTTAATGCATGAATTTAAATTCTAATTTACAAATCAGTTATTCTCAATAACTGAGCAACTAACACACTGCTATTGTAACCTAATCCATTAAAGTACTGTAGCAAGTATCTAAAGTAATTTTGCTTTGTGCAAAGAATTTTAACAATTGTAGAAAAAAGTGAATGGAGGCCAATTTTTTATGTATTATATCTAGTAGCCCCCAAAAAACTTCCCAAGCATTAAAGGTTAATAACTTTTTGCATCTAACCACTATAAACCGGCATCAGTGGCGTCTTGGTTAGATGGCATCAGTCAACAGGATGGTAGGTACTGGGTTTGGATCCCAGTCGAGGCATAGGATTTTTAATCCAGATACCGACTCCAAACCCTGAGTGAATGCTCCGCAAGGCTCAGTGGGTAGGTGTAAACCACTTACACTGACCAGTAATCCATAACTGGTTCAACAAAGGCCATGGTTTGTGCTATCCTGCCTGTGGGAAGTGCAAATAAAAGATCTCTTGCTGCTAATCTGAAAGAGTAGCCCATGAAGTGGCGACAGCAGGTTTCCTCTCAAATCTGTGTGGTCCTTAACCATATGTCTGATGCCATATAATCGTAAATAAAATGTGTTGAGTGCATTGTTAAATAAAACATTTCTTTCTTTCTTTCTAACCACTATAATTATTGCTGTGAAATTTCACATGTCAACAATATGATGTTTTTAATATATCCGGTAATTTTCAAGATTCTATGTCATATACTTTTCTGCAGTTGGATAATTAAAACCAAAAGTCAAAAACCGCAATGACAGAGTCCAAAAATCTGCATTGTTACCTTGAATTAACTGAAATACTGAATGGCCTCCCATCTGCTTCAAAAACTGCCTGTAGTCTTCTGGGTTTTTTTGTGTCAACTTGAAATACTACGGATCTCTCTAAGAGATATTTTGTCCTATCATTTTTTTCAGCTTTGTTTTGAGTTCACTCCTCTACATCCTGCATATACATTTCTTTGCCAGCAACTTTCAAATGGAATAGTCCATTGTATTAAGGACCAGACTTTGGGTGTGGCAACTCATCTTTTTTTAATGAAATCCTCCATAGACTGATCCAAGTAGGCTTGAGTAGTTCTACTAGTGTGAGAAGTTGACCCATCCTGTTGGAAAACAAATTTCCATCAGGGTAAAGACGATGGCAGTCCGGCAAGTTTTATTTCTAACGGCTCAGAGTTAACTTTCACTTTGTGTCAATAAAGTAAAGCTTAGTTTTTCCACTTCACAATACCCCATTATTTTCATTGTACAGTCTGGTGTTAGGAATTTCCTTTTTCGTTTTGGCGGTTACGTGCCACCTCATATGGGAAGTCTTTTCTTGTCTGTGAAGACCAGTCCTTTCTCATCCTGTTGTGAATACCTGCTGTACAACTTTTTCAAGCGTGTTTTTCTTTTTTACTTGACAGTTTTATCCAGTTGTGAAACTTTTATGCGTTTGAAAGATTTTAGTTCCAATTGTTTTGTAATGTTCTGAACTGATTAGCGTGCAATACCCAAATTTCTGGCAATTTGACACTTAGACTTACGAGTCCCTGGCTTGTCATCCTGTGACACAATCCTCCATGTAATCCTTCTTATTTCGTTATTTGCAGTTCTTGGCCTTCCACTGCCTCATTTTCTGCTGGTAGAACCTGAAGTCCTTATATTTTCAATACAGCAGTTGACTATTTGCATATTCCACTTTTTATTAGGGAATTGACTTGTAATATCTCTCAGCCTATTCAGAACATTAGTGCCATACAGACTGGACACCTCCTCTTGACACTTGATTGACAACTGCCATCCATGACACCACAGGTGTAACTGATCAATGTTACAAATGACAACTGGTTTTTGTCATTGCAGTTGTTTTTTGTTTTTGTTTTTAATTATATTATTATTATCTACCGACTGCAGAAAAAATGTATGAAGTTGGGACTTGGAAATTTTAGGATATATTAAAAGCATCATGTATTTTACTTGTGTGAAGTTATATAGCTATATAATGGTTAGTTGCAAAGTTATGAACCCTTAAAGTTCAGGACAGGTTTTTTTTGGCCACCCGATATGTGCGATTGTTGTTCAGTGTTTAATGATTGTTCTGTAATTCAGATGATCGAGGAGTTTACCGATGTCAATGAGGGAGAGAAAGAGCTTATGAAGCTGTGGAATCTTCACATTATGAAAAAGAAGTAAGTTTGTCACAAGCCTTGGTAGATTATCAGTACAAGATTACAGGCCTTATTTTTGGTCTAATTCTTTAAGAATCTATTAAAATTCCTGCAATTTTATATCACAACAATCCTCTTATTTGTTTTCTTACAATGCCAGGGTTTTTGCCAGAGGTTAAAATGGGTATTGCGCCATACCCACATTTTTTTGGCAATTTGTTTTCTTTAAGTTGACTGGTTACATTAAATTCCATACCGCCATACCCAAACATTTCTTTCTGGCAGAAACATTGAATGCTGAATGTTTTAATTAATGCTAATAAACATGAATATTATCTAGGTATGGATATTATAGTTTCAAATAGGGTAGGCTCAAATATGTATATCTGATTATATATATATATATATATAAAAAATTATTTTTTTTTTTTATTATTATTAAAAAAATTTTTAAAGATTGATATTGCAGAAATGATTAATATGATTTTTATTTATAGAAATAGTATAAAAATTGGTAAATGTAAATATTGAATTTTTTTTTCTTCACCAGCCTCATTGGCGATGTTCAGATTCCTGTTGCTTGTTCAACATTTGTGGAGTTGTACGGACGTGAAATTATTGAGAAGAACCTGTGCCGAAACTTTATACTACACATGGTGAACTTGTTTGACTTCTCACTGATTCGACCAGAAGTCGTTCAGAGGACTATAGGGCAGATAGAATGTCTTAAAGAGGAAATGGGTGTGTACTGACCAGTGACCGGAGTCCAATTGTTATGGATGCTGTAACAGAGTACTTGTCATTCAAATAATTCATGCAGAAAGAACGCGAAATAAAACAGTCTGGCCTTGCCCATTGCAGTCCTTAAATGCCTTTACTACAGTAATCACATGCTAGAAATGGCAGCTGACAAGTAACATGATGTTTTTCCTTAGCAACTGTCATCATACTTTGCAAACAATCAAAGTAGTGGATACTTTTATTGATTAGATGTGTAATTTTTCAAGACTAACAGATTTAAATGTAGGTCTTCATCAACTCTTGTGTAACTGTCGATAAAACAAAAGTGAAATAGAGCCAATTGTTTTGATAATGTTTCTAGGCTTTATAAAGATTTTCATGTGGTGTTCTATCATACGAAGTTGGTGAATTTTAATTCATATAGATGAAGACTGAGTAGAATATCTCACAAATTTAAAAAAAACAAAAAGATTGACACTTTTTTATGTGAAACTGTAGAATAAGGTAGGATCTCTAAATGTGAATTTAAAAAACAAGCTAAAGTTTCACACTTGTAAAGTTTTTGTGTGTGTGTTTAATCACACCATTCCTGCAGTTGAATTTTTGACGATATATTTTATTACAATATAAAGTTGTTGATAACTGTTTACACTTTGTATTGGTTGATGCTTTGTGAAGTTTGGTAGGATATGCAAAAATATGGTGTACATTTGTATGAGGCTGTTTGTTTTAATTTGTTTGACTGAATTTTACCATAGTTGCATTTGGTTTGGAATTTTAATGTTTGTAAAAACGATTTAAATTAAAATCTAAAAAAACAAAAATTGAAACACAGTTGCTATTGTACATTATTTTAAATTCTTTAATGTCTTCTCTGTATAACCAAACGGTGAAGATTGTGTAAGGTCGGAATAAAATAAATTCTAGAAAAAAAATTAATGGAGACAGTGGTGAAATTTAATTTTTCGGGACATTGAAAATACTGCATATTAGTGTATGTTGGAGGGGTGTGAGATGTTACCAATAAACAAAATAGGGGTGAGCCTTTATCCTAGGGGTTGGGAAAGGAAGAAAATCCATCCAGGATTTGTTATAATTGCCTTTTTCATTACTTTGGAAGTCCTATTGTTATTTTTTGATATTGTATGTTATGTACTAAGTAACCAGGCTAGGGATTTTCGAAGCTATCTAAGTGCTATGACATTGTTAAACTTTTATAGGCTATGGCATCACCACAGCGCATGCCATAGTGACATCATAGCTTACAATGGTTTTATGATTTCGTAGTGTTAAGTCAGCTTTATAAATGTGGGCCCAGATCAGATGTAGGTATCACCTGTATTACATACCCAGTTAAATGTTTAAAGAAAGAATTAATTTTTAAGTATGCCATAAAAGGAATATTTACACATTCCCAAAACATTTTTTTTATTTAGTGGTTGCTATGCTTTGTTTAGAGAATAGTAGAAGGAACTAGCTACTGCCACCTTTTATAGGGCAACACCAAATCAGACACAATAATAGCTAAATGATAACACTTAAATAATTTTAAAAAACATGGATATTGATACAATCCCTCAATCTTAAATGACAATTGGGTGGTTTAACTGCTAATTTTAGTAGGACCCGACATGTTATCAAGTGCAGTAGTAGCTTGTATATTAAAATTAAATTTCAAGAATTTACTAGATAGATGAAAAAGGCCATTTTATAACAAGTTTTGTCACATATATCACCCATGGCAGGCATGGCCCAATTTAATGCAACATTTAAGTTTAGTGCATTAAAAACTTTAACCAGGTATGATATTTGGTATACAGTTACCTATAAGTACATTCTTTTGAAAGGATAGCACATGATAGTAATTCAATATATTCCACATGAGGGTGGGTTAAATCATACCTTAAGTACAAATTATCACTGACTAATAAAACTTGGAAAATGTTGGAGAGACATTTGTGTGGTAATATTTACAAAAGAAAACATCACAAGATAAATCAGTTTCCTCACATTGTTGCCATACTTATGATGGATATTTATTACAGCCTAAGAACACATTTCTCAGTTTGCATTTTTGTTTTTATGGACGGGGTGTTGATTTACCTGGTATGTGCATTCTGGATCAGTATGTTAGATTGGTCGTTTGATAAAATGAAATTCCCATATAAATAAGAAATTGATTGCATACCGAAGGTGGTAACCTAAATATTCTCTAGTTGTATATTAAATATTTTAAAATTTAACATGTCTTGTGCTGAATAACTTTCAAATTGAACACTTAACCTATTTGTTTAGGACTCCGTCAGCATCAATAATGATGCAAACATTCCTGCTCTTTTTTTTTTTCTTTTTTTTTTGTGTGAATGTATGGAGGAATCTATTACAGCAGGTTTTACTGCTATTTCTGTTTAGTAGTCTATGGAAGAATCATCAGTTACTTTCATCAAAAGCAATTATTTTGTCATGTTTGATTAATCATCTGAAATCATGAAGTGATTATTTTTATATTTAAAAAGGCAGCACACCATTGCCATATTTTATGATGTACATGTTTATTACGACTAGTAAAAATACTGCTCACATTTCAGAAGGATATAAATGCATTATATCCCTTTGTCTACGTGAAAACACCTAGAAGTAAACATTATACACCACTTTCTGTTATGAAAGAAATAAACCTATGGTGGGTATTTATAGACATGCAAATCTAGCACTTAAAATAAACTTATCAATATTAAAATAATATTTTCATTATGGGTTTTAAAACATATGTCTGTCTATACTCACAGATATATATATATATACAAATATTTTTTGTACATCTTGTTTTAGCTTCTTCTTTTTTTCCTTTCTTTTTTTTAACCTGTATATTAATTACAATGAATGAATCATTGTTTTGTGCCATCTAAAAATCACTGTGGCAGTGTGCAATTCCATGAGTCATATTGTTGAATGCATTTTTTGTATCACAAAATTACAATAGAATTTTTGTGTTAAATTGAAACAAGTCTGTATTTCAGCAAAAAATATTTGGTGTTTGCCTTCACTGTTCATTCCATTAAAGCTCACTAATTCAAGGTGTTCCGTAGAGGCAAAATAATTAAATTGTCACATGTTGGTAATAACTGGGTTTTTTTATATTTACACCATATAATGTGTTTCCAGGGCTTCTAGAATTTTTATAAAATCCACTAGCCTTGGGATCAGTGATTAAAAAAGTTCACTAGCTACAATTAAAAATTCACTAGCCCTACTTTACTGTTAGTTAATACAATTTTACTAAATTATAGTAATAATCGGATGTCGCCTAAAGAGGGAAACGGAGCTTAAAAATTCTAACAGTGGATTGTGGAGGGTTGATACAGGATAGACTTGATTGCAAAATTTAATTCACTAGCCGTTAGGCAAGGCAATAGTAGTTATTTACTAGCCCAACAATGTTACATTGAATATCACTAGCCATGAGAGTGGGGCTATTATAATCTAGAAGCCCTGGTGTTTCGTACAAGAATAACTGATTGCATAGCGACTGATCAATCACTGTTTTTCTTGTCACAATATATTATTATTGTATGGGACGTAGCCTCATCTCTAGTGTCCATCCTTTCATACTGATTTCATACCTATTACATTCTATTTCACAAGTCACTCTTTGGGTCATTCAGTAGTGCTTTCTGAGCATGACCAAGCATTCATGCTCATCATTTCATTTCATTATATGTTGGAGAGGAATATTTGTCTTAAACAACTGAATAAAAGAACTAAATGTGAGTAGACATTTTATCACAACATTAAATGAGAGTTTAATTTTCTTAACAAATGCCTCGGTTTCTTTCGTGAAAATTAAGACTACAGTTAAGTTTGTTTGCATTTCGTAATGACATTTAGGTTAAAACTGACTTGTTGTTGTCAGGTAGAAACAGCTATTTTACATTAAATGATTGGTATTGCAGTAAAAATTGGTGTGTAATAAAATATTTGGTAAACCAGTTTCATGGTTTTTCAATTCTTAAAGGGGCATACCCTAATTTTAACCCGTGAATATTAACACTAAGTTTAGTTAATCTACAAACCTGTAACACATTTGGATAAAGTTACAATTCAGTAAAACAATGGTGAAATACCCTCTAAAAATAGACTAAAACTCAACTCCCATAACTGTTAGTTCTCAGACGCACATGCATTTTTACAAATATGACAAATGCATTTTGTGATATTAAAAACACCAGGATGACTCGAAACACTTTGAATGTATGGAAATTGATAATCTAAAAAATAAAATCTTAAGTAAAACATGTTATAAAAAATGGGGTATGTCTCTTTAGAAATAACTCCTAGATTTGTAACAAAGTTATTCACAGTTGTGTTTGTTTTATATATTTATCATCACTTTGCCATATTTTAATACAAATGTATTTCTTGTTTGATCAATTCATCATGGTGTGATTGTGACATGGTTCATCATTTGATATCATGATAAGAATGTTTTATGTGATTACTCCATCACAGCAAAACATGTGGTTAAACATGGTTTTAACTTTTATTCATTTACTTCATTGTAGTAACAGGACTAAATGATTCTGATTTGATGTACTAATTAATTAAATGTCAAGATAATGATCATCAACTTGTAACAGACATCAAATCTCCAGGAGGATTTAACTCTTCAGAATATTGTCATGAATGTGAAATGTTTTTTGGAGATTTTATTTTTGATGTTTTGGTAATTGTTTCAGACATTTTTCAAGATCTGTTTCAGGTGATTATGCATTATACCAAACTGATTAATGTTTTGAGGGTGCATATTCTATTTTGAAGCTACAAATTTAATTGTTAGGAAAGTGACTTACTATTTATTGGTTGAGGTAATTGGTAAGAAATGACTGTTCCATCCATATTGACAGATGCTCTTGTGCGTACTATCATAATCTGGTACGGATGACATTTAAAACTGTTTTAGATGTATTTGGGACTGTACAATTTGAGTTTAATAAGAAACTTGGTGTTTGAACTGTGTGTGTGTATATATATATATATATATATATACACACACACACACACATACACATTGAGATCTCATTAATCCGGAAGGTGTGGTTCCTGAAGAACGGAGTGGAATTGTTAAATAACGCACAATATCATCCCATTTTAACATTTGACTTGCATTGATTGTGAGAAAGTTTTAAACAGTCTTGGCCAGTCAAAACCATTCTAGTGTTTGAAATAGCCTCTGCATTGAATAGATTAGGCCAAATGAGTACAGTTGAATGGTTTATTTTTATATTTCGACTGTCTGCATGTTGTGCACACCCACCCTCATGTACTGGAGTCCGGATTATTGAAGTCTTATTGTATATTTTTTTATAGGGGGAGTGTTCTAATACAGGGTACAGGTTGGTATTTGTTTACTATCTGATTAGGTTAAATTTTATCAGCTACCTACATATATGTTCACATAGGGACCAATTGAACTGTAATCATGAAATCATGTTTATCATGTTGAAGACATTAACATGTCGGTAAGGTGATTTAGGATCCATTAGTTTGCTCACCATGTTTTATTAGCCACCAATCAAACTTTCCATTGTAAAATGTTCACTACAAACAACCATTCTGGTATCTGCAATACATCATCAGCAATGAAAATAATATGTGCCTATAAATTTAACAACATGACATAGTGTGCAAATGATGCAAAATGTGTATGCACATATTGTTTTCTTTGATGTGATGTTATTAAGCAAACATTCCTTCTTCTTTTTTTAAAGT
>JAECMU010000420.1:19359-31979 GCA_016106625.1 Dracogyra subfuscus | reverse complement strand
AAATGTGTTACAGGTTTGTAAATTAAACTAAACTTAATGTTAATTTTCATGAACTGAATCTAGGGTATGTCCCTTTAAATGAGCTTCCATTTCGTATTATGTTTATGTCCTGAGTGAAATAATTTTCAATTGTTGTGAGCTTTAGCTATATACGATTTAAAATAAATCATAGTTTAAAAAAAGAAAAGAAAAGTTACTACAAACATAAGGATGATCAGAAACACACTAAATAAACAGACACTGATGTTCTAAACAGTGAAATTTATTTAAAGTGTGATTTTAGTTGTTAAAAAGACTGTTAGTTGAGAACATCTTATAATGACAGCAAACGACAGTCCTTTTGAGATGAAAGTTAAATAATGTCTGCTTACAGATGCCACTATGGTGATTTCTTTCTGTATTTCAGATAAACGTGAGCCAGGTGCAGCTGGGGAGTGGTAAGGTGATTGCTGCGTCGAAATACGGCAAAGAGGATCTGTCTTCTCAGAAGATAGACCTCACCCTGGAGGAAGACAACATGGTCAAAGGACTCAAGGTTTGACAGTCAAACTGACAGTGTAATAGTTTTAAGAGAAATATGTAATAATAAATTATATAGTGTAATATTAAGTTTTAAAAGAAACCCCTAAAAGTCTATTTAGTGACCTATTTGTAGAATTTTGGACAAATATTTTTATCTTCAGAGATATTCGATAACAGCGTTTGACTTGATCTGCATTATTTAAGTGCATTTTTTACAGATTGATTTTTGTTTACAAAACAAAAATTGTTTTTACTTTTTATGATCAATCCCCATTTGTGGGCCCATTGGGTTATTTGTTGTTCCAGCCAGTGCGCCACAACTGGTATATCAAAGGCCGTGGCATATTCTATCCTGTCTGTGGGATGGTGCATATAAAAGATTCTTGCTAATAATGGAAAAATGTAGCAGGTTTCCTGATTATATGTAAAAATCACCAAATGTTTGACATCCAAGTTGTGTCATTAAACAACAATCTTTAACTTCTTTTTTTTGGTTGACAATTATTATTTACTTTAATAAATATATATCAAAAGAAAACTGATAGACTAAACTGAATTAGTATTAATTTTAAAACATGAATTATTATTTCACATATAACCCAGTTAATATCTAATTACTAACGCATTGATTCGAAATAAAGAATTCTGATGATATGTCGTAATCTTGTGTGTTTTGTTTTACTAATATAAAAATATGTTTTGTGTATAACAACACTAACATAAGTATTGATTCATGTTTCAGGACATTTGGGGTGGCATTCTAAACGTGTCGGTTACAGATAGTACAGATTTCTTCAAAGCCGGAGCCGGGTCCATGGATGTTATCAGGTGTGAACTCAATCAAAAGACTAATAACTTTATGGCTTACACACATAATCTTTACAACCATTCCACAAGACAACCTATTGTAGTTGTAAATGCCCCTCTAGCAATTAAAATCTTCAGTGTGAATCGATCGAAAAGTTAAATAATATGTTACTTACAGACTATTTGGAACATGCATATATTTATTGATATGGGAAGCCACAAGTAACTTCGCCAGTTGATTTCCCATGTCGTAGTTTGGAAATGGAATTAAGCTAAGTCAGTTGAGTACTCACTTGAGGTGAACCCATTCAGCTGATTGGAGTTTTTCTCGTTCCAACCAGTGCCCCACAACTGGTCAAAGGTTTTCCACTCTGTGGGGAAAGTGCATATAAAAGATCCCTTGCTGTATTAGAAAAATTTAATGAGTGTCCTCTGATGACTACGTGTCAAACTTACCAAATGTTTGACATCCGATAGCCGATGATTAATTCATCGTTGTGCTGTAGTGGTGTCGCTAAAACCCCCAAAACACTTTAAAGTTGTAAAGCCAAATGTGTAATAAATGAGGGTCATCTCCCATATTTGTTTGTGAAGGTCATATGGCCTAAACATTATTTTCATCGAAAGTCAATTTTAGTAATAAATATTACGGATTTATTAGATCAATTTTAACACAAATGAATTTGTTTCTTTCTTAGACAAACGTCATCATAGTGTTATTTGTTTCACATATAATGACCTGCAACTGCCTTGAACGTAGTGTACATTTTCAGCATAATTTATTATAATATTACTAGCCTCTGTGATGTTGTGGTTAAGCCATCAAACATATGTCTGGTAGGTACAGGGTCCACAGCCCGGTACCAGCTCCCACCCAGAGCAAGTTTTAATGACTTATTTGGTAAGGCCACTTAACCCTCTTCTCTCTCACTAACAGCTAACAACTAACCTACTGTTCTGGATAGCGCAAACAGCTGAGGTGTGTGCCCAGGACAGCGCGCCTGAAACTTAAATCTATATAGGCATGGAAATAAGTTCAAATGAAATGAAATATTATAATATTAAACTATGCCACATCACGAACCAGACTGGAAATTGTAGTAAAACATTATAGTCATGATAGTAGATATTTAAGATAATGGTATTAACGGTAATGCAATAAAATTATTTAGCAGAACAAGGCCCAGATTGTTCGTTCAGTGTCTTTTTCATCCTAGGTGCTAAGTTTTAAACATAAATTTGTATTATGTACATCTATGTAACCAGGACAGACCGATACTGCATTAGGATTTACGGGAAATCAGTCATATTGTTAATAATTTAGAAAATACTACCAACATCATTTTATCAAATGATATTGAAAATAAAATGACATTACTGGGTTTTTCAAAAATGTCTACATTTTCATAAGCAAAAAGAATACTCTTTTGAGTTTGTTTTTCCCCACATAAACACATTTTTCATTTTAAAAGTATATTCTGGTGATAATCCCCTCACCCATACATATGTTTTTGTGAAAATGTTGATGATCTTGAATGACCCTAAAGATGTAGAAAACTTGAATAATTTTCTCTTAGCCTGACCTCAAACAAGTGGCATGTTATTCCTATGTTAGCAGACTCGTCCGAACATCTCAACCACCAATGGGATGGCTTAAAATATTCCAATGGGTCCTCTGTTTCCTGTTCCTATCACATGACAGAATCTTCCTTCTTTTTCTTCAGTAATTGAATTTTTTTTAAACAGGTTATTGTTAAAGTTATTTAACCCAGAACAGAATGCTGATGTTTACCATTGTGTAAAAGCGTGACAGTAACATGTGTGTTGGTTAACAGGTTGGTAGAGGAGGTGAAGCAAAAATGTGGTGGGATTCGGCTAGAGATCGACGACGTGTATATGAACACTGTGTTTGAAGAATTCACCAACTTGGTGGTCCGCCGAGGCCGTGGCATCGAAGACAAGGAACCCTTTACATTTGACGCAGTAAGTTCATTTGAAACATGGATTTGAACTATAACCCAGTCAACAGGATGGATATTGTTACAAAGCCTACTTTGAGTGGGTACAAGTTTATAAATGGTTGGTTGGTTGTTCATTTGCACAATCTGTGAACCCGATATTCTGGGGTGGGGGTGGGAGTGAGTGCTCTCTCCCTACAATCATTTATTATGCAGAATGATTATACTGTCAAACCTGGGTTAAACAGTCATCAAAGGGTGCATCAAACATGATTTTGTGCTTACTTAAACCAGGTCAGTTTGTACTATCTTAGATGATTTGAAATAAAAGTAATATGGTCTCTTAAGACAGGTGGTTGTTTAATACAGGTCAATTTGTACTATTATATAATATTAGATGATTTTGAGAATAGAAAGGTGGCTTCTTAAGACAAGTGGCTGCTTAGTATAGATAGCCACTAGAACCGGTTTAACTGTATTGATCTTGTTGTTTGTAATTATTTACAGGTAAAAATGCATGTTAACAACATGGACATCACATTTCCCCATCAGTGTTTCATAGACAATGAGTTTGTCGATTCTTCTGATGGTGCAACATACGAGACGATCAACCCCACTGATGAAACGGTAAGATGTGCCACATTGTGCTAAACATTTATAATTCCGAACTGTAATAATTCAACTACGATAAATTACTCTCCTACCATTAAATATGGTTAAATTTCCCCCACATTTTGTCCAGACAGAAATCGTTAAAAAAACATTTAATTGGCATAGATTCCACATACTAGAATGTAACTATTTACTTCGCTGAGATCTCCTGGGACAAAAAGCATGTAATGTTTTGCTGTCTGCTATTTAACTTGTTTATAGATTACTCTTCAAGAGGGATGGAAGCCTCTGAAGAATGTGACGTAATTAATTTGACGTCATGATTGCATATATCATAACACATGTCACATCCTTCCACACCTCTTGCATAATATTCCAAAAATAAAGCAAAATGGCGGCCTACATGTTTTTTGTCCTAGGAAATTTCAATGAAGTCGATACAGGTGAAATGGTTACCATCTAGAATGTGGAATCTGTGTCATTGCAATGTTTGTTTCACAACTTCTGTCTCGAAAAAAAATATTGGGGAAATGTTATTAAAGAACAGGACAGCATGCTTGCACCTTAATTGGATATAAGCACGGAAATACGTTGAAATGAAAATCAGCAGAGGAAAACATTACAAGTCACATGGTTCAGCTTTTGGATGCATTCAAAAGGTTGAAAGATTGCTAAATCTCAGAACTGAATTGACTTTTATTAGTGGTCATCTAAATTTTATGTAGTTTCTAGACTTAGTGAAATCAATGAATTTAGATTTATAGTAAAGCAAAAGCCCCAAAATTTAATCACAGGACCTGAATTTTATTTCTATTTTGTTAATAACATTTAATGACATTATAAATTTAGTATTTTATAAATTAACCACATGAATTTCTCACTGCTGATCTCTGTGAATTATAAATGTATATTGTTTTCAGCCCATCTGTAAAATATCACTGTCAACTGTTGAAGATGTCCACAGAGCTGTGGAAGCTGCCCATGTATGTATCTTCTGTCCCATCCTCCTTCAATGTTTTTTATGTTTTTTAAAAATAATTTCAGTTTGGTTTGATGTAAGAAGGAAAATGAAAGTGTTTTGGAAATAACAAAATATTACTATTATTTGTGTGCAATTTTGAAAACATTCGGCTCAGAAATATGTAGCTTGTAGTAAATTTCACAGTATGACAGACTTTAGAAGTCTTGATGGTCCTACCATTCTAGTTGTACTCACTTGATTTCTGTTATGGAGTGCCAAAATCATTAGCAAGTGATTATACACACAAATGATGTTCATATACGGTACATTGTATAAATCGCAATACAGATATAGAAAATATAAGCTGGTAGAAATTATCACTGGAAGTGAGATAATTAATAGCAGGTGCAGATGAGCATGTTGTAAATTTTATGACCTGTGTGTTTTGGAATATTAGCTAAATCAACTTTAATTTTATTTCAAAGTCTGTTGTGCCAGAAAAATACACTTCACATTACTGAATATTAACCGCCCCCTAAAGAAAACAGCAAAAACAAATATCCCCCAAACAACCAGCTGGTCCCTCAAACCCCCCAGCCCAAACTATAGCAACCACCATCACAACTGTCACAACAACCCCCCCCTCACTATTTGAAGCAAGAAACCAAGTTTTAGACAGAAATACCAAAAACTTTTATTAGGTAATTGTTATAAAATAACCTGGCTGTAGATTTCCAAAACTATCTTAGCACTTCATATAATAAAACTGTCGTAGGCTATGACGTCACTACATCACGTGCCACAGTGACATCATAGCTTGCACTATCGTAGTCCTAAGATAGCTTTGAAAATATGGGCCCAGGCTCTTTTAGAACCGCACATTTCCTAAGCAACCAATAAATCTATGACTGTATATTAATTGTAACAACAACTGGGGGTTTAATTTTTGAAGGAATTTTTTCTTCCTTTTGTTTTTGATAGAAAAATTTGAATTTGTTTTTAAAGGCATAAAAGTTGATTTTGTTGATTTGAGTTCTGTTTTTAGGAAGCCTTTGAAGAAGGGAAGTGGGGCAAGATGAATCCTCGGGATAGAGGAACACTTATGTACAGGTAAATCAAGTCTTCATGTACAGGTAAATACATCAAAGTCATCATGTACAGGTAAAAACATCAAAGTCATCATGTACAGGTAAAAACATCAAAGTCATCACTTACAGATAAATACATCACTGTCCTTATGTACAGGTAAACACATCAAAGTCCTTATGTAGGGTGTATACCACCAAATCAAATCCCATAGACGACAATAGTAACAAATGTGGCTAAAACTCCTACCTGCAGTGTATCAATCAACATAAACGCTGCGGATATAAATACTACCACCCTTCACACTTCAAGTGATCCACAGAAAATTGGGGGTTAAGCTGCTCGGTTCTGAGATAACGGGTAGCGTCTATGACCACCCTAGTTCCGCACAAAATTTGAGAACTTTTTTTTTTACAGGTACCCCATACATGTTTCAAGCACAAGGCTACTTGACACACTGGTACTAGATGAAATTAAACTGCATATTTTGTTTACCCAGATGAAACTATTATTTTTTACAACCAACACACTCACATTTATAACCAATCACAGGTGGTGTTTGCTTCTCTATCAAAAGTTTGGTGCACCTCGAACTTTGACCCAGCCGGACGTTATTTGGTATAGTACTACCTGTACAGGTAAATACATCAAAGTCATCATGTACAGATAAATACATCACAGTCCTCATGTACAGGTAAACACATATAATTGATCATGTACAGATAAATACCTCGTGTACAGATAAATACATCAAAGTCCTCATATACAGGTAAATGCATCTAAGTCCTCATGTCACGGTAAACGTAAATGTCCTTACATACAGGTAAACATGTCTAAGTTCTTATATACAGGTAAACACATCAAAATCCTTGTATACAGGTAAACAATTGAAGGTCCTTATGTACAGGTAAACTTTGTTCTCATGTACAGGTAAACACATCAAAGTGATCATACACAGGTAAACACTTCAAAATTTGGTTGTGCAGGTAAATATGTTGGTGTTCTTTTATTTGGGTGAAGAAATAAAAGTTCTTATGTGCAGATAGTTAAATGTTTTAAATATATATATTAATAATTTCAAATATAAACTCGGGTAAACTCTCAAAATCAGCAAGTTAATTTTGCAAATACAGGTTAACTCTTGTCATCAAAAGCTCTCACATGCAGATAAATATTTGAAATATCCTAAATATCTCATAAGTAAACATTTTAAAGTTTGAATACACAAGTCAACTCTACAAGTGGACATTTCAAACTTTTCAGTAAACACTACAATATGTTTGCCTGTAAATTCCTCAAAGTTCTCATGCCCCAAGAGATGTTATTAATATTGAATTTCACACTGGCTGATTATGGCTAAACACCATTAGATGGTTTTGTTTTCGTATTTTTACCTCACTTTCATGAAGTAAACAGACAAGATATAGGTACCAGTATTACTTTCCAACAACAGTAATGTCAACTGTTGTGTTTAGAACTCAGTATTAAAGATTTCTCACAAACTATAATTTACACAGCAATGAAGCTTGTTTATAATTGCATCTAAGGTTGTTCATAATGCATGTCAACTTTTTTTAATTACTAAAAAAATTATAACATTTTTAAAAAGATTATTTAATTTTTTTAATTGAAGTTTTAATTTTGATTTAGATTTTTGGAAAAACAGATTAAGATAAACATCTAAGAATGCAACTATCAGCGACATCAAATAAAAATATGGTACTCTTGATATTTAATGCCTCAGAATTCATGTTATATATATTCCATAAATTTCTAATATTTTGTCAGACTGGCTGATTTGATGGAAGAACACCAAGAGGAGCTTGCGACGATAGAAAGCATCGACTCGGGGGCTGTGTACACGCTGGCTCTCAAGACACACGTAGGAATGTCCATACAGACGTTCAGGTACTTTGCAGGATGGTGCGACAAAATCCACGTAAGTTGGTTTCCATTTTCTTATTTCATTACATATTGTTTTCCTCTTTTTTTGTCTGTTAACAAAAGATTTCTTTGTTTTCAATAGTGTGCTAGGCAGTCAGTAATAACATAACACCGATAGGAATATAAAAAAGAAAGGAAGAAATGTTTTATTTAACGACGCACTCAACACATTTTATTTATGATTATATGACGCCAGATATATGGTTAAGGACCTAACAGATTTTGGAAGGAAACCTGCTATCGCCACTTCATGGGCTACTCTTATGTTGATTAACAGCAAGGGATCTTTTATTTGCACTTCCCACAGGCAGGATAGCACAAACTGTGACCTTTGTTGAACCAGTTATGGATTAAAAATCCCATGCTTCGACTGGGATCGAACCCAATACCTACCAGCCTGTAGACTGATGGCCTAACCACGATGCCACCGAGACTGGTGGAATATAAAAAAAAGGTCTTACAAATATTGAGAGATAGTTGATATTTATTCTGGCACGTTGCATGCACCAGTATATAGATAGATATGCGAAAGAGCCCATCAAGGGATTTCACATATGTCCTTAAAGGTGCAGACGCTAGTTTTAACTCGTAAAAATGGACACTAAGTTTAGTTAATCTATAAACTTGGATAAAATAAAATATAAGTAAAGTTTGATTTCAGTGATAAATGGCTCTAATAGTGAAATATATGCTGTAGTGTTTAAAAACTTGGGTCTGTCTCTTTAATAAAACATTTATTAAGCTGTGTTAAACAACATCACACATCTCTTTACATTGCATTATGAGAATGTAAAGTTGCAAGGGTTTTGTGAATTAGATTCCAGGTAACTGTGTGCTACAAGTTTGAAAGAATAATCAGATGACTTGTGTAACTTGTGTATCATTGTATAACTCATGTATCATTGTAAACAAGTAACTAATTCATACTGTACTGGGTTTATTTCTTGATACTGGATCCAACACAGACAAGTGTTAGTAGCCTTTACTTCTGTCTCATTAACCACTTACAACTAAGTGGATATAAACATGAAAATATATTAGAGAAGAGGAATACCATCGGTAAGAGCATGAAATAAGTTAAATAAATCTTGGCGTTGACCATCCCAGTGTCTCACTGTCATTACAGGGCACAACCATTCCAGTGAATCATGCCAGACCAAACAAGAATTTAACATACACTAAGAGAGAGCCCATCGGGTAAGTTTGCACCATAACCATACAAAAAGATTTCTCTCGGTTACAAGAGGGTGTATCCCATAGACAACAATAGTAACATATGTGGCTAAAACTCCTACCTGCAGCATATCAATCCACATAAACACCATGGATATAAATACTACCACACCCTCACCCTTTAAGTGAATCAGAAAATATTGGTGGTCAGGCTGCTAATTTCTGAGATAATGGGTAGCATCTATGATTACCCTAGGTTTTTTTTACAGGTACCCCATACATGTTTCAAGCACAAGGCTACTTGACACAGTGGTACTAGATGAAATAAAATTGCTTACATTTTTTGCCCAGATGAAACTATTTTTATTTACAACCAACACATTCACATTTATCACCAATCACTGGACTTGTTGTGTTCACTTGACTATCAAAAGTTTGGTGCACCTCGAACTTTGACCCAACCAGAAGTTATTTGGTTTAGTACTACCTAGAGACCTTTTGGGCCATTAAAAAATGATCACATTGTGGGGCAGCAACAGTAACTATTACCATCCACCTCATTTTCCCCGTTAATAGAAAATGTATATTTTAGTTAATAGGTATATAAAATATTGCCTCTCATTCACCCTGTCCCCCACCCACACCCGCCAAGGTGATTAGTTATGGAACAACCCTTAATTAGATATTCTAAAGTTTGTTGAACACCATGAACAAAAGTGATTTCACAATTCTGTTCTTTCTGTTGCAGTGTTTGTGGTATTGTTGTGCCATGGAACTACCCGCTGATGATGCTGGCATGGAAAATGGCTGCCTGTCTGGCTGCTGGTAATACTGTGGTGCTGAAACCGGCACAGGTAACAAAGTTGAAATTATGTATTAATAAAAAAAAAAAACCCATATAGATTAATAAAAATGAATTGCTTCACCAAAAACCATGTATTCTTGGTTACTCTTAACATTTATCATTTCTGTAATGTCTAGTTATTAGGCAGTGTGAAGTTTATTGTCCCCTACCAATGTTTCTGTCTGTCTTTCCCTTTTATAAATTCCCTGACTTTTTTCACAATACCTCAAGATACTGAACTGAAATATTGTGTATTTCATTTCATTTCAACTTATTTTTGTGCTTATATCCAATTAAGGTTCAAGCAAGCTGTCCTAGGCACACACCTCAGCTATCTGGGCTGTCTGTCCAGGACACTGGGTTAGTTGGTTAGTGAGAGAGAAGAGGGTGTAGTGGCCTTATACCTACCCATTGTGCCCTTAAGAACTCGCTCTGGGTTGGAGCCAGTACCAGGCTGCGAACCCTGTACCTACCAGCCTGTATTCCAATAGCTCAACCATTTCCCCACCGAGGCTGGTTATTGTGTATTGCTTTGTCTTGTACAGAAACTAGAGTCTAGGTGAAAAATATGCCTTTGTGGTTAAAAGTTAGGTTCTGTCCCTTTAATGTACAGTCGAACTTGTATATAACAACCACTCAAATGACCAACAGAAACTGGCCATTATAGACAGGTGGCCTTTATATAGAGGTCCCAAAATAATCAGTCGAAACCCTAATTTCTTTCTCTATAAAATCGTATTATTAACTGTTGTACAGTTTGAGTTCGTTAATTCCAATACCTTCAAGAAAAGAAAAACAACATAAGACAATAACAGTACATGTAATTGTATTTATTAAACATTTTGCCGTCAATTTGCGTACGACCCACTCCAAATTGCTCTGCTATCTTTCTAGCACTTAAACATTCTTTCTCGGACATCCTGATAACATTCTACTCGTTGTTCTAAAGTTAAAGCAGAACGATGTTTGATAGTTTGTTCATAAATAAATTAAACAAAACTGAAATGTACTTTTATTTAATTGGGATGTATTACTTAAGTGACATTATTAGTTTTATGTTGCCGCTAATCCGTTGGTACGGTACTTGGAATTGGGATTACGTCGCAAACCGCAAACAAAACAGTTTTGGTAAACAAAGGTCGCGATTTGCCAATGCATGCCGGCTTCATTAAATCCATTAATGTCTGCCGCTTGGTACAAACTGCTTGTGAATAACAGTCATGGCCAGTTAACGGTAGGAACTACTCAGACACCTTGATTATAAATGCCTTTGATAAAACCACAACAACTTCGATACTGTAATACATTCTAATCAAATCGCCAAACTTTCCAGTCACGTGACACAACAATGACGGCACCGCAGAAAACGATGGGATATATCCGGAACTAAATCACTGTATGAGTATATATGGTGGGAAGAATTTGAAAAAAAATGTGTGGGAGGTGGAAATATTTTGGCCGCTAATGCAGGTTCAGACCTAATTTTTGCTGAAATATAGTGGCCTCTGGCTGCGTTGGACAGGTGGCCGCTCTAGAGAGGTCAAATAAAGAAATGCGTTGGGGGTTTCTGGGTGGCCGTTATGGGCAGGTGGCCGTTATATAGAGGTGCCCGTTATACCAAGTTCGACTGTATTTGTTTTGTATTAAAATAAACTGTTTTGGACCTTGCAGTGGAATTTTACATTGTAATGTTTATCATGAAGGTGACGCCGCTGACGGCTCTCAAATTTGCCGAGTTGGTTGTCAGGGCAGGATTCCCACCGGGAGTTATCAACATTCTGCCAGGATCAGGTGAGTGACTTGCTTTTAAAATATACTCCAGTGTAATAATACAAGGTTTTTTTAATTGACCCAGTTGTTATCTGTTCCATTGTCCTTGGCCAAATCATGTTTTTTTCTCTCATCCCAACCAGTGCCTCATGACTGGAAACCAAAAGTCATTCTATGTATTGTGCTATCGATGGAAAAATGTCCCTTTTTTCATTATGAAAGGTTCCCCCCTCTCTTCCCTGCCCTGGGATTGACCACTGGTAATACAAGGGACAAGACCAGATCCGGGGTAGGCATACATGAACCTTGCAGGGATATGGTCATATAATACGTGTTTGTCCTTCTGAAAGATGTAGCCCATTTTGTGGCTGTAGGTTTTCTTTCTCTTAACCAGGTGTTGAGATAACCACATGCTAGATACCAACTAGCAGTAGGTCAAAATGTGCCCACCTGTTGTTAAACAAACACTTCATTCCTTTTCTAAACTGACTAAACCACATTCCTATGTCATTTTTGTACAGCTGAATTTTAAAGCACTGTACTAAATAACTGTTTCACTTTCTTGATAATAATTTTAAATAATATGCTTATATATATATATACCAACCCCTGCAATTGTCCATGGCAATCAGCAATGCTGTTGAGATTACCAAAGAGTTTTTCATTCTCCATGGCACTTTTTTGTTGTTGTGGACTATATTAGATTGTGTTTTTTTCCCACGGCTTGTTTGTTTTGCCGTGGACATTTTCTTAATTTCAAGGGTTGATATTCTAGTGAATTAATGACAGTTATTATTATTGCTATAAGGGGCGCGAGTTGGCCAGGCATTGTCCGACCATCCTGATGTGCGTAAACTTGGGTTCACTGGATCAACAGCGGTTGGGAAAACAATAATGTCCAGGTAAGATACTAATTAGTGCAATTTTATTGTTATTCTTTTTT
>JAECMU010000408.1:0-10876 GCA_016106625.1 Dracogyra subfuscus | reverse complement strand
GTATTTAATTGCACTATACTCTGAGGAATGTTTTCATTAACAATAATGGAAACACCCCCAGACGTTCTATTATCAGTTTCATGATACTTATGACAGAGGTGAAATCCTCTCATTGTAATATTGTCAGTGGCCTTCAGGAAAGATTCTTGAAGACACACTGCAAGAGGATTATATTTTTGAATTAAAAGACTTAATTCATCAAAATTGGGCCTAAGCCCACGGCAGTTCCACTGTAGGAATTTATTTGCCATTGGGTGGAAGCATGGGTATTATCTTAGGTTTTGGAGGTGGTCGCTGAGATTGTGAAGATTCAAGTGATGAAATATCCATCTCATCATCGGCACAATCTAACGCTTGATACTGATTACTGACAGGAATTGACCGCTGTTCAGATTTTTTTAATCGTCCAGAAGATCTATCCTTCTGGTGTTCTCTGGTGTCCTTGCCTGTCACAGGTCTACTGGAGCCAGACTGCACAGAAGCAGACTCGTTTGGTGGATGTAAAGAATCCGAAGAAATCTGAGATGCTTTGCTCACTTGTACAACCTTTGCTGCTTGTTTTTGAGCCTTTTGTATATCTGAAATCTTTTTAAAATGATTAGTATCATTTGGCCAGGTCAAATCTGTCTGAACCGAGACCGTTGCTGTCGACACTCTAACCGCTGCAGCATAGGATTTCCCAGCTACAACAGGTGTTGTTGTCTCAACTAACTTCCTGGCCTCGGTAAAAGACAGATGCTTTTCAACTTTAATCTGCTGCACCTGGTTTTCTACTTTCCATTTTGGACATTCGCGAGAGTATGCAAAGTGCTTACCCTTGCAATTGGTACCACGGCATGTATTTTTTCCATGTCCATATTTTTGGCACTTAAAGCACCACAAAGGATTAGGAATAAAAGGAGCAACAGATATTCTCAAGTAACCAGCCTTAATAGATTCAGGAAGGACAGGCGTACTAAATGTCAGAATTAAAGTATTCGTCGGAACTAATTCATTGTTACGACGAACCTTTATCCGCTTGACTGAAGAAACGCCTTGCGAAGAGAGATTTTCGCAAATCTCATCTTCGCTGACACCTTCCAAATCTCTTGTTCTAATGACACCCTTCGATGAATTCAGGGATGAATGTGCACTGACCTTGATTTTAATATTGCACAACATCTTCGATTTCAAAAGACATTTTGAATGACTCTCTGCAGAGCATTCCACCAACAATGAACCATTTCGAAGCCTTTTAACACTTTTAGGTTCACTGGCCAAGCCTTCGAGACCCTTTTGTACAGCAAAAGGAGACAAGGTTTTCAAGGCTCCGTCATCTAAAGATTCAATGACAAGGAACCTTGGCCAAGCTAGGGAAGAAACCACTTTCGATTTCTTCAATGTCGAAAAACTCATGGAGTCCGAAACTTCGGTATGGACCCTTTTCAGGGTCCCATCAAAAATTATAGTGTTTTTTGATAAATCCATAATGAAGGTCATATCAATTCATCAACCATGCCCCCACCCACCATGGAGTCCAACAAGGGAACATGAAGCTGCGGATAACCACCAGACAAACATGCCAGGGATACATAGTTGATATACTTGGGCAATAAACACACAATAAATCACCCAATTGACCCTAGCCACCGCCCCAAGAGCAACACATACAAATGGTAATGCAAACAATGTTTTTCTTGACTATATACACAAAAACAAAGAATGTTTGCTATCGAGCTTGGCGTGACCAGCCGATTAATCAGGTCGGGCCTCCCTGACCACCCGTCTATATGAAATCCGGGCCAAAGTGATGTATTGCCAGAAGGCATACCCGCAGGCAAGTCCCAACTCAATCACCAGGATCCCATCATCCATTTTCACGGGTCGCACCTCACGGCAAACAAGGTGCCTCATACGAGGAGTTGTGCATTGATTGGCCATTCTATAAAAGAATGTTCACCCCTGCACCACGGTGAGGTTAATGCACACGCAGGGGAGAGGACAGGCGATGTGTTCTGCTTTGCATTTACTACATAACAATGTTAAAGTATAAAACGTGTGACCCCAAAAAGTTGAACATCATTCGCATCAGAATATTTACTTCGGTTGCAAATTATTCGTATTATCATTGTTGTTAGTTACTTCGGCTACAAATTTATTTAAGAATGTCTCTGAATTCTTCCTCGTGTGTGATCTTCCGGTGCGTCCGCGTCGGGAGGGTTTGTTGTGCGACGCTGTTCCTTGTGGCAGCACAGGACGTGCAACAGTGGGATGACTCGTGCAACATACAGACAGCTTGTACAGTCACAGGAACCGTTCCCATGGAACTGTTGCAGGTGCACTGTACAGGAGACTATGTTCGGTTTGCCTTCTGCTGAAAGCACCCGAACACAAGATCCACCGGGTAACTCATGGAGTTGACCAGAGATGAGGTGCTGGAGATTCGGGTATGCTATTTATTTACCTGTTATGTTATATATGTGTGTATAAATACTAAAGTTCAAAGTTCGATTACGACATACACATATACACCCACATTCATTATTCTATTCCCCCTGCGTGTACTGTAACCTCACCGTGGTGCAGGGGTGAAACATTCTCGTTGAGAATGGCTAATACAGTACAACTCCCCTTTTGGGACGCCTTTTTTGCCGTAAGGTGCGACCCGTGAAAATAGATGATGGGATCCTGGTGATTGAGTTGGAGCATACCTGCGGGTATGGCTTCTGGCAATATATCACTTTGGCCTGGAGTTCATATAGACGGGTGGTCACGTCAAGCTCAAGAGCAAACCAACCCTGTTTTGTTAAATTTGTCACGAACGAACATTGCTGAGAATACCATTTGTATTATTTGCTCTTGGGGCGGTGGCTAGGGTCAATCGGGTAAATTAACGTCATTTCTGTACTTTGCCTGCGTATATTAACCATGTATCCCTGGCACGTATATCTGCAGGTTATCCGCAGCATCGTGCCCCCTTGTTGGACTCGGTGGTGGGTGGTGGATGGTTGACGAATAATGATTCACTTAATATGATATTACTAAATCAAAAACAACAGATGGGACCCTGAAAAGGGTCCACACCGATGTTTCGGACTCCTCATCTTTCGATGAAGAGTCCACGACTGCCTCAAAAACAATTATGAAGAAATCACGTGTGATTTCTTCAAATTGGCCAAGGTTCCTCGTCATCAGTTCCACTGATGATGCGGCCTTGAAAAAACTGTCACCTTTTGCAATTCAAAAGGGGCTCGTCGGTCTAGCCGGGGAGCAAAAAAATGTTACCAAAATGAAAAACGGATCGCTGTTGGTCGAATGTTCGACTGAAAAGCATTCTAAATGTCTTCTCAAGTCGACTATTCTAGCCAACATTCGCATCATCGTACTGCCACATACTTCTCTCAACTCCTTGAAGGGAGTTATCAGATGCCGAGATTTGGAAGGTGTTAGTGATGAAGAAATGTGTGACAATCTTACTTCACAAGATGTCAGGAGAATACAGGTTCGGAGGAACAACGAATTGGTTCCAACGAATACCTTTATTCTAACATTCAGTACTCCTACCCTTCCACATTCGATTAAGGCTGGATACCTCAACATTCCTGTTGAGCCTTTCATTCCTAATCCACTTAGATGCTTTAAATGCCAGAAATATGGCCATGGTCAAAATATGCAGCATTGTCTGGATGTCTTGTATGAATATAGTATGAAATGGACATTATGTGTAAATACTGAAACAATTAAACTTAGGTTATTTCGGAATTTAGTAAGCAGATACTTGGTGTAAAACAGTCAACTCAAAATGATTTTGTGTACGGGGAAGTGTGTCGGTTTCCTCTAATTTTACATAGACGTTATAGAATTATCCACCCCAAATTTATGAACCAACTGGATTACATAACACAGTTCACCAAGGTTAAAGCGACTGACCCAGAAGATCACGAGCCTGTACCCTTAGAGATACTAACACATCTATTAGCGGATGAAAAATTAGATACCGTACGTCGATTTTGTCGCCTGATTGGTATCAGAGCCGAAGGCAGCAAACTGGATATGCTATGTCGATTAAGAAGCAATTCTCTCAGCAAGGCCAACTTCAACCACGCAACCACTTCAACCACGCAACCACTTCAACCATTTCCGGTGGCTGGCTATCAACTACCTGTCGGCATAATGTCACCTACGCTGTGAAGTTTCTTTTGCGGTCCGAATCCCCAAGAGATTATGTCGATATCTTAAGATCTATGAAGCACGTACCGACAGTCAACATCGCCGATATAGCAAATACAATTGCCAAGATGGGCAATCGTATGCAGCCAGGAATGTTTCACCCCAACGACGGTAGAATAGCCCCAGAAACAGAAGCTAACATAAAACTTGCGCATGACGGAAAACCGGAAGTGTCTATGGCTTTTCTCGGTAACGACAGACCCAAAGCAAATACCGACAGCGCAGTTCACCCCTTGACTGGAACAGACGCAAAGTACATGCTGTTTGACTGGTTTCACCAGGAAAACTGCCATGTTCCCAGCGAATATCTGCGGCGTAGGAACTGGCTGGCTTTGTAAATGCTCAAGCAGCTGAACAACTTCATCGTGATGAAAAGCCAGAGAGATCTACTGGCTGAACGAGATGTCCCCAACAAACCATGTTTTCGCGTTCCGACTAGTGACACAGTTAAAAAAATTACAACTTTAACGCTGACACCATCAATAAACAATCCAAGGTCATTCCTAGTCTAGAGTTAAACGATTTTGAACAGCTAAAGAAAAAAGATGCACTGGACAACCCATCTAATTCCAACCAACCACACGGAATCACAGATCCTAGACAAAATGACATCCTTACACCTGACACGCACACCACTATTTATGGCAATGTGTACCACAAGCAAAAGGTTGCTGGAGACGGCAATTGTCTATTTCGTGCTCTTGGAGTAATTCTGCCCGACTGGATTGAGCATCAGCACCTGGAACTAAGGAAGAAAGCATAGGTTTCTAGACGTTTCGTACCCAAAACAGTTCGTACCTTACCGTTTCGTAACCACTAGCATACCAGTTCGTAACCAATTAAATAATGTCATACATTACACCTAACATTAATATTTTTTTTAAATACACAATTATAATGTTATATTACAAACATATTGTAACATTAAGCCATTTTTTTTGGTAATAATCAATCGGTATCTTGGATAAACATTAAATAAGCAATTATATGCTGTGCATCACTGAAGCATGCCGTTTCGTAACCAAAAAGCATACTTTTTCGTAACCAAAGGGCATACCTTTTCGTAACCAAAAAGCCAGGGTATGTCGGGTATGTTATCAAGCTTTTCCCCAATTACGACACAACAGTTTTTTCAAGCAGACGATCTTATTTTGTAAAAAGGTGTGTAGGCCAACATGTTTCGTACTCTCTTCTTCTTTTTTTTGGTCAAATATTTTATTATTATTATTATTATTATGTTGGTTTGTACATTTGTTTTTGTATAGTTTGGTATTTAATCCCCCCCCCCCCCCCCATTACTACAGTAGCTGCAAATTAAGTGATTTTAAAAACAAATGTGCTACTCACTTCCTTCGAAGTAATGGCCGTACCTGATGTCACACCATGTGGCGAACACGTGCGAGTTTTATTTTTCATCCATTAACTGGCGGTCCTAAATAAATAATACCAGCCCAAACACTAAATCTTTAATACACTTATTGATGTCATCACCTGTACGAATTATTAAGAATGCCAATGAAAGAGACATTGAGAAACCCTTTTAAAATAAATAAAACAATTGTTTTTGTATACTGTAAATGACTTTATTTTCGCAGGCACAAATTTTCGCGATTTCCTTAAAATTAGTATATTCACGAACATTTATTTTCGCGAATCCCTAATTTTTTATTATTATTAAATTTTTAATTTCTAATAAATTAATCTATCTTTTATTTAAAATTCCTGTAAGTCACAACCCAACCTTTTTTCCCCATTTATTTATCAGCTTGACGTTGACCCGACGACGGTCGACATCACTTGAGGCAGTGCACATGGTTGATCCCAATGTGTAAACGATACTGGCTTACAGTGATTATAGTATGTTGACATGTTTTAATCAGCGAACAATAGTTTTCCTGCTTGAATTTAAAAATACATAACAGTTTGAGATACACACTAATTACTGTGGCCCTAGTTCACAATTCTGTCAAATGCAATTACTACACAACTCGGCTAACGCATTCGCTATCGATGTTCCTGTGATTGTTATAAAAACTGAAATAGAAAACAAAACTAATTTCAAAGAATCGGCTCGTTTTAGCAGTCAATCTGTTTATGTTTGAATCGAATTTTACGGATATTGTGCCAATAGATATTTGAAAACAGCAATTCACCTGCAGGTCACCTTTAGCGATTTTACAAGCTTCAGAGACCAAAAGCGCTTTTTTAAGTGAATATGTGTGAAATTATTAGAACAATAGTTTCAACACTGAGGCGGTATATAAACCGGGTGACAAACTAATTCATCTATCTTTATTATTTTACATGCTTACATGCCGCTCCTCATTGAATAAGATGTCTTCTAGGCCTAAAAGAACTCGCCTTGTTGCAGAACGCCGTTTTCCGTGTGTCTACTGTGACGGGAATGTAATACCACGACAAGAAGCACTTGAGTGTGATGGTTGCCACAGATGGCAACACAGAACATGTCATACAGGTAAATGAATATATTTATTATATTATTATTTCGCTTTATTGCATTTTTTTTCGAATGTTATTGGGGTTTTTTACGTTTTTATTTTACATTATTTGTATAAGTATTACTATTAATATAATCAGCATACTAACACAATGTGTATTTAGCGTGTATAATCGAAATAGGGAGATAGCCGTAAATGTTATATACTGCTGGGCGAAATCGCCGTACTATATATATATATCTAACTAAAGAGGAATTTTATTATTTAAAATGTTTATATTACTAACATTAATTACCTTATAAAGTCATTGTGTGGATGTTTATATAATAATATATATATATATATATAAAAATTCTTTTTCTTCTGTTTACTCCGCCACTGTGCATACAGTTTTACAGACGATTAACACTAATAATAGTGAACTCTAATCAACATATAGACATAAACTGTTATAATGAATTATAATCATCTGTATTACAGTTTTAACTATTAAAATACAGAAATAATTTCCCTGTAATGAAACTGAAATCGTGAAATGCTAATAAGCAATATATCTTTATATCTGTCCTTGTATCTTATCTCGTTAGTTTTCTGTTACTGGTAATTTAATGTGATCAAAAAGAAAACATACACAAGCTTTTAGTTCGACATTTTATTAATTTGTAACATTAAAATGTTCTCAAATATATATGCTTATATGTATATAGAGTACGGCGATTTCGCCCAGCAGTATATGCAATTGACGGCTATCTCGCCCGTGGCGAAATCGCCGGACTCCGTATAATCTAATTCATATGCTGTGACATTCCTAAGTTTAATACAATGTTTTAAGATGTTATCCACTAATAGAATTTGTATATTAAATATATTTTCTTGTTTGGAATATTAGTGGTTTTATATTAAACATGTTTCTGATCGTTCAAATATTTGTACTATATTAATTTTCATTTATTTCCTTAAAAGTATTTGTTCGTACGTACGAAATTATTATGTAAAAAAGTATTAGTTGTTAGTATCTGGTGTATAATTCTGTATTGAAACCATATCAAAGTTGTTCAGGCTATGGATAGGGTGCGTTGGAGTATGGTTTTACAGATTTATTTACAGTAATGAAGCAGGGTGGTTGATAATGCCCATTAACACTGAACTATAGTCACGACAGGTTACGCCGTAATACAGTGGTAATAACTTACCTTACGATATACACCTGCCATCCCCATCCACGGAAAGAATGGACCAATTAACTAAAACAACACTCCGATTCTCAAGTCAGCCCGTAGTGGTTTATTACTTGGGGCTTCGGGCGACGAGTAACGTTTTTGTGACGTACTCCGCCCGAAGATTTAAAAACATTATTTAACATTAACACGTTATTTAAAAAAAAAAAAAAACCACGTTAAAAATAAATGAAAAAAACCCACACATTTAAATACATAGTGACATGTTTCCTTTAAATAAAAAATATATTTCAGCTATGTAAACAATTTCTAATGTAGACATGGCATTAACTGATCATGATAGATTTTCTTTCCTTGTGTGAAAGTTTTGTAATTTTTTATTTACATTTATTTTACAGGTATAGACCGCACCTTCTACCGACAGGTGGTAAATGGTGAGGTTGACCTATTCACATGGAGATGTGCAGATTGCAGCTTGACATCCAGCACGCGTCTTTCTTTTGACCTGCCACCATCTGCACCAGTCAGTGATCAAGACGTTAGTATAGGCCTACCCCAAGTGTCATCAATACATCAGGATGTTTCACCAGCACAAATAGATGCAACATACATATTGGATATAGCATCCGTTCCAGCCGACATTTCCATGGACAGTGATCCTGATGTCATGACTCCCGAATGTCTTGAAAACTCCGTGGCCGGCACATCACCACCAAACTCCCCCGATATGACAGTTCCAGATTTATCTTTCAATGTGACAGCCAGGGACATCGTCATGCCAGAAACAAATGAGGAGCAGTCCATGCTGGATGAGCCTCCGGCACTTGTAGCCCATGATGATGATGACGAGGAACGTGTAACATTTGAGTTGATTCAATGTGGCACGAAAAGAGGCAAGCCAATGTTGGTCGAAAGTACGGGCTACACTTAGACGATCAAGCGCTGTCGTGGACCAACAACAGAATGGTGGTGTGTGATCCGCGGGAAAGCCCTTCGATGTCCTGCTTCAGTACAACAACGCGGTGATCACTTCACAAAGGGACGATTTGACCATCTCCACCCATCAGATCCAGGAGCACTTATTTCCACTAAAGTGAAATCCTCAGTCAAGCAACAGGCCACACAAGATTTATTCAAATCAGCCTCAACGATCGTGGATAACGTCATCCTGGATGAGATTGATATGGGCGGACCCATACCTTCTCTGCCAGCTCCTTCAAATCTTGTTCGAGCTGCAAATCGCTGTCGACAAAAGCTCAGACCACAAGATCCCACCGACTTGGACTTTGACTTAGTCGAAGATTTCTTGCCAGCCAATTTCTTCAGGAAGGACATAATATCGGGAAACAAGCGCCATCTGCTGTTCGCCACTCAACCTCAGCTGAACCAACTGGCTGTTGCACAAACATGGTATCTTGATGGAACGTTTAAGATAATCAAAGAGCCCTTTACACAACTATTTACTGTTCATGCGTTCCTGAAGCACGAGAGGAACACAAAACAAGTGCCATTAATGTTTGTCCTGATGTCACGGCGAGAAAAGAAAGACTACAAGAAGATAATCTTATTAATATAATAAAGGACATTATAGTGATATATTATTATGATTTAAATAGTTCATATTATTATTTAAAGACATAACTGTTGTCATTGTCATTAAAGTAACCATATCAAAGTTACAAAATGGCGTATTACGTGAAACATACGATTTCTATCAATAATTGTAAAATGGTGTAGTTTTATTTTAAAGTGTATAATTTTTTTTTTAGTTTTGTTAGATATTCATACATTGCTATTCAAATATTCATTATTATTTATTATTATGTTTTTTTTAGGTCCTTAAAGCTATTCTAGAATGCTTGCCGCAAGATCCCGCTGTAAAGGCATTTGTTGTAGACTTCGAAGCAGGTGAGAATAATGTTTCATTACAGGATTCTATCTTAACGATCTAAAGTCAATATTATGTTAAAAATAAAAGTTTTCACATAGTATATCTGGTGATTATGTAGTAAAATAAATTTTTACATGTATGTTCCATTCCATTTTGAAGAAGATACTATGCATATAAAATTATTTAATATAGTCAGTGTGATGTATATAATTCTATACATATGATGGAGTGCTTAATATATTAATTATAATGTATTCTTTATGCAGGTCTGTGGAATGCGATCCGTCATGTGTTTCCTGACAAAGCTATCCAGGGTTGCGTGTTTCATTTCACTCAAGCGGTATGGCGCCACGTCCAGCAACTTGGACTATCTCCGTCATATAACAGCAAACACAGCTGTTACAAATACATCAGGAAGTTGATGGCCCTTCCATTCCTACCAGAAGAACATATCATACCAGTTTTTACACTCCTTGAAGGCCAAGCAACAACGGAGCCTCTACGCAACCTTCTGGTATATATGCGACAAACCTGGATCGAAAATATAGTTTGGCCACCATCCACCTGGTCAATTTTTATGAAAACGGTTCGAACGAACAACGACGTCGAAGGCTGGCATAGGCGTATTAACTGCCATGCATCTCGAGCCAGTCTCCAGCTGTACGTCCTCATTCCACTTCTGCACAGGGAAGCTTGCCTTGTACAGCTACAAATGCGTCTGGTATCCGAAGCAAAGCTGAAACGTTACCAGCGAAAAACCTACAGACAACTACAAGCCAAGATATTTGGACACTGGGATTCTTTTGTGGCTGGTACTAAATCCGTCTCTGCACTTTTACGTTCATGCAGTAGGCTGAATGGTCCTGTTTGAATAGAACTTCATGGTTTTGTAGTACTACACATTGTCTTCGATCAGATAAATAGCTTTCAAACCATAATAAGAGTTTTCCCGAAATCCCAACAGTTTCTAATTTATAGATCAGACCCTTATGCTAAACTCGATCAAATGCTTTGCTTATATCGCAAAATACTGCTCTAACTTCTTTCCCTTCATCCATAGAATGACAAATAAAATGATAAAAATCAATTAGTTGGTTAACAATTGAATCGCCAGGAATGAAGCCAGACTGGAATTTTGT
>JAECMU010000361.1:1067-11991 GCA_016106625.1 Dracogyra subfuscus | reverse complement strand
GACACAAATGGTTTTGTAAATTGCCGGAAAAAACGTCATCGACAAGTGACAAAAACAAAAGAGATGAGACGTTTTTAACAACCGGTGTTTAAACATTAAAACAAGATTACTAGTACAAGTGTTTGTCTTTATTTCATACTTTCTGGAGAGGTGACTTAACCACATCGTGGATTAATTTCATTAATTGTATACAAAGCGTGGTCGCCGCTGGACATGTGGCTGCAGTACTTGGCGGAGTAATTCGGAAAGAGATAATATTACGTATATTTCCGTTGATCACTCACGTATCGAGTTAATGTTATGTACCAAAGTATAGTTTTGTATGTTTTAGTAATTTAGAAAACAAACAAAACAAAAAAAACATGACACCGCGAAAATTAAAACCCGCGAACTGCCTGCTTTTATGATATCGCGAAAATTTGCTGCCGCGAATAATACCCGTTTTACAGTATAACATATGACAGGCCTATCTGTAACAATTATACATAAAGTAAGGTTCCACTAAATAAACCTGCTGCTGTAGACAAAATACCACATACCAGTTGTGGAGCATTGGTTGGAACGGGAAAACCATGTTCTACCGCTGAGGTACAACGAGGTCAAGTTTGTTTTATGAGGTGAGTTGTAAAACGTTCACAAAATACGTTACTCATTACTTTAAGTGCTTTATCTCTAGACCTAAATTATTAAGCGTATTCCGTTTTCTTTAAAAATTAAAATCAATAATTCCCTGACATTCCTTTTGTGTTTGATAAATGTCAGGAGGGTAATTTTCAAACTCAAACCGTTTGGAATATTCCATTGCATATACTGAATAAATATTAATGAACTTTCTTTTGAAAAAGAAACAGAACAATTTCTCTATGCCTGTGTTACAGAGAATAGTACATGAGTGGTCGTTAGATACTACGCGTCTTACTAGCCGGTTCAAGACACACCTAACCGCAACAAATTGGATACGTGTTTAAACAATAAGATGTGGGATATTCTCTTTACTTAAATCCGTGGTATGTGCTATCCTGTCTATGGAATCGAGCATATAAAAGATCGCTAATAAAACAAAATGTAGCGGGTTTCCTTTCTAAGACTATGTCAAAATTACCATATGTTATGTTTGACATCCAATAGTCGATGATTAATAAATCAATGTGCTCTAGTGATGTCATTAAACAAAACAAACTTTAACTTTGCTCATAAATGTTTTAAGGTTCCAACAAGCTCTTTGCACGCAAACAATTTCCATCACATTCTGTATATTATATAAACAACAACAAACAGACCGATTACGTTTGTCAAACTACGTTACAGAAAGTTTACAAATTTGTTTTACTTAATGACACCAGTAGAACACATCGAATTATTAATCATCGGCTAGTAGAAAGGGATCTTGTATATGCATCATCCCACAGACAAGATAACTCATATAATGACCTTTCATTATACCATGTGCATGCTGGAACGAGAAATAGCCCAAGGGGTCCACCGGCGGGGATCGATCTAAGACCGACTGCGCATCAGGCAAGCACTTTATCACTGGGCTACACAACGTCCTTACAGTGACAAGAGCATTATCTAAATTGAGAGAGAGAGAGAGAGTGGGTTTAGATTAAAGTTAGGATTAAAACATGTTAAATGGGGGAGGGGGAGCGGTATAAATGTTAAGTTTTTTTCTTCTTTTATGTAAGGTGCTGTGATCGTAGGATCAAACCCTCTCGATGGATCCATTTTCTGTATAGTTTTTTCCGTCCCAATCAGTACCCCACGACGGGCAAATCAAAGGCTGTGGTATGTGCTGTTGTGTCCGTGGGAAAGTACATATAAAAGATCTTCCGTTGCTGATGGAAAAATAGAACGTGTTTCGTTTGAAAACTACGTATCGGAATTATCAAATGTTTTACATTCAGTAACCTATGATTAATTAATTAATCAATGTACTCCAGTGGTATCGTTAAACACAACGAAATTTAACTTTTATTCAACAGCCCATTTTTATTACTAATTTTTAAAACAACCTAAATTGTTCTTAACCAAATATATATTTATATATATTTAACGAAATACATTTAAATATAAAATGAGTGCAAAAAAGCCACTGGCTGGGTGACGATTTGTTGAAATTAATTAACTTGGAATGAAAATTAGTGCTATAGATAATCATTAATTTCAGGTTACGCTTCGCAGTCAGCGCGTGAAGGTATTACACGAACCGATTGCCGTGACTAACTGGGAAATGGACATGCGATGTTGTCTGTGTAATCTTGGTGTATTGGGGACCGGGGATGAAATACATGTCCGATCACGACCCACGTGTATTTACTTCTATTGTGGGGAGGGGGAGGGGCAAACAGAACTGTTACCAAAACAGCTAACTGAATTTTAGAAATACATGTACTAAGACTCTTTTCTTTTATTACGTGAGAACGAAATTTGCTGACTGTAAAGTCTTTTTAAAGTGGCTTTATTGGTACTCTAGGGATGATGGGACTGCGGATCGATCCACCTCAATGGATCGTAATTATTGGCTGTTCCAGGTGGGTCTGTCAAAGGCGTCCGGTGACCGCCACCCCCACCCCACGCCTCTTTGAGGTGATCTTTTTAATGACATTTTTGTTTTTATAAATTCATCTTCGACAATATGCAACACTAACATTCTCAAAATTCTATGGGAATACTTCCACCGAGCCCCCTTCATATCTGGCTTCTTCTGGGATCTCGGCTCATATGCCTTCGACAAGAATTCCACTGTCTTTGTGAGGATTGATGTGGTTAGGAGAAAACTATTTTTTTAATCAAATCGCCAATGAATGAAAATAAACTGTACTTCATTTCAAAATATCCATAGACACCTAACTTTTAACTTAGTAATTCATGCACCCACTCTCTATCTCAGACCACCCCCACAACCTAGATCACTATAAAGCCACCCCAATCCGCCCCCATGTGGTCTTTTCGTAAAGCCTTTAATACTTAATGACGAAAGAAGAAACCATGTCGTCACTGAAACGTTCTCGTTTTCAGTGTTCCTCTCGAGCAATGAATTATTCATCATACCGGAGTCATCGCCTTGCAAAAACAAAATGTTAAGGTAATTAGTTCATTATTAATGAACCACTGTTTTATTCGCATCTACTCTGCGCTATAAGTTCTTCTTTGATCCTGTTTCAAATTAGTTTACTGTCGATAACACCGTTTCGTATTTATTATACATGGGATACACAATACATATAGGTTAGTGGATCTAAGGGAAGGGACAGGGACTTTAGACAATTAACATGGACAGGAAAACAGGAGAGAAAGAAAGAATGAATGTTTAACGACATCCTAGCACAAAAACACATAGTCTATTAGATATAAATCAAAGGTAAACATATTTATGAAGTGATGATTAACATGAGTACAAATATTTTTAGGATCAATGAAGTAAACAAATGCTTTATTTAACACACTCACACATTTTCATTTACGGTTATATATGGCGTCGAACATATGGTTAAGGGCTACACTTATATTAAGAAAGCCGCTGCATCAGCAGCGAAGAAATCGTAAGAGCAAATATATTTTGTACGCACCATCCCACCCACATACCACCCCTTTGTTAAATCAATTGTACAGCACTGGTTATCCTGATGGATCATCTCGTGGGCGTCCTACCACAGGGCTCCGTCTCGCCCATGATAAGAACAGTGCCAATGCTAATGCATGTTTCAGATCCTTCAGACATGTGTCTCCAAGTAAAGCTTGATAAGCGAATGCCTTAGTAAGTAGTATGTTAAAGGTACTCGTCGGTCCTCTTGCACCAGTGTGTGGTATTTTCGTCTAAAAGTCGTGCGTTCTAGTTTCGTACACATCTAATCGGGTACAGTTTCTTCTGGCTGTATTCATTGCTTCTTCCTCATTCTTCTTCTTGTCCTCCTCCTTCTTATTGTCTTTCTTCTTATTTTGCTTATCTTCCTCCTTCTTCTTATCCTCCTTCTTCTTATCTTCCTCCTTCTTCTTATTCGCCTCGTCCTCCTTCTTATCCTCTCCTTCTTTTTATTCTCCTCGTCCTCCTTATTTTCCTCCTTCTTATTCTCCTCGTTGTCCTTCTTATCTGCCTCCTTCTTATCCTACTCCTTCTTCTTATCTTACTCCTTCTTCTTATTTTCCCCGTCCTCCTTCTTATCTGCTTCCTTCTTCTTATCCTCCTCCTTATTCTCATCTTCCTTCTCCTTCTCGTCGTCATCCTTCTATCTTCCATCTTCTTCTTATTCTCCTCGTTCTCATTCTTATCTGCCTCCTCTTTCTTATCCGCCTTCTTCTTCTTATTCTCCTCGTCCTCCTTCTTATCTGCCTCCTTCTTCCAATCCTACTCCTTCTAATTATTCACCTCGTCCTCCTTATTATCCTCCTCCTTCTTCTTATTCTCCTGGTCCTCCTTCTTATCTGCCTCCTTCTTCCAATCCTACTCCTTCTAATTATTCACCTCGTCCTCCTTATTCTCCTCCTTCTTCTTATTCTCCTCGTCCTCCTTCTTATCTGCCTCCTTCTTCCAATCCTACTCCTTCTAATTATTCACCTCGTCCTCCTTATTATCCTCCTCCTTCTTATTCTCCTCGTCCTCCTTCTTATCTGCCTCCTTCTTCCAATCCTACTCCTTCTAATTATTCACCTCGTCCTCCTTATTATCCTCCTCCTTCTTCTTTTTCTCCTCGTCCTCCTTCTTATCTGCTTCCTTCTTCTTCTTATCCTCCTCTTTTTCATTCTCCTCGTCCTTCTCCTTATCCTCCTCCTTCTTCTTATTCTCCTCGTCCTCCTTCTTATCTTCCACCTTCTTCTTATTCTCCTCGTCCTCCTTCTCATCTGCCTCCTTCTTCTAATCGTCCTCCTGCTCGTTCTCCTTCTTATCTGCCTACACCTTCTTATCCTACTCCTTCTTCTTATTCACCTCGTCCTCCTTATTAGCTGCCTCCTTCTTATCCTCCTCCTTCTTATTCTCCGCGTCCTGTCCTCCTTATCTTCCACCTTCTTTTTATTCTCCTCGTCCCCTTCTTATATGCCTCCTTCTTCTAATCCTCCTCCTTCTTCTAATCCTCCTCCTTCTTCTTATTTCTTTGTTCTCATTCTTATCTGCCTCCTCCTTCTTATCCTCCTCCTTATTATTATTATCGTCCTTCTTCTTATCCTCCTCCTTCTTATTCTCCTCGTCCTCCTTCTTATCCTCCTCCTTCTTCTTATTCTTCTCGTCCTCCTTATCTTCCTCCTTCTTCTTAGGTCTCACTACACAGATGTCATCTGCCATTGAAACCCATGTTAAATTGCCCAACTTCAAAAGAAGATTGCTAATAGAACGGGTTCTCGTTGGCACTAACAACATACACCATTGCGAACATACATTATATAAGCATTTATTTTCACTCCAAAATTTAGAACATTTCCGTCTCAGTTTTTTGCTATATGTACGCATATGGCTGTACTACCGGTCCGAACATGTGCTTCATTAACCGATTCACTCAACTGTCACTTGCGCTATATACCCATGTTCCGAATGGTCGATGTACAATATTACTAAATAACATGGGCAAAATACAGCCAGAAGGCTTACCATTAAACATACATATTGTTTTAATTCTTCACTCTTTCCCATAAGTAAACATGTGAACCACAATATGTGTCATAATTAGGAACTATAGTGGACCGTGATGAATGAACTCTCACCCGGAAGTGATCTGTGTAGTGAGACCTTAGTCTCCTCGTCCTCCTTATTATCCTTATCCTCCTCCTTCTTATTATTCTCCTCGTCCTTCTTATCATCCTCCTCATTCTTATCCTCCTCCTTCTTCTTATTCCCCTCGTCCTCCTTATCAGCCTCCTTCTTCTACTCCTCCTCCTTCTTCTTATTCTCCTCGTTCTCATTATTATCTGCCTCATACTTCTTATCCTCCTCATTATTATCCTCGTCCTTCTTATCCTCCTCCTTATTCTCCTCGTCCTCCTTCTTATCCTCCTCCTTCTTATTTTTATCCTCGTTCTCCTTCTTATCTTCCTCCCTCTTATTATTCTGCTTGTCTCATTGTCGTCCTTCTTATCCTCTTCCTTCTTATCCTCCTCCTTATTATTCTCTTCGTCCTTCTTCTTTTCCTCCTCCTTCTTCTTATTCTCCTCATCTTTCTTCTTATCTTCCTCCTTTTTCTTATTCTCTTCGTCGTCCTTCTTATCCTCCTCCTTCGTATTTTCCTCCTTCTTCTTATTCTCCTCCTTCTTAATCTCCTCGTCACCATTCTTATTTTCCACCTTCTTATTATTCTCCTCGTCCTCCTTCTTATCCTCTTCCTTCTTATTCTCATCATCCTCTTTTTAATCTTCCTCCTTCTAATCCTCCTTCTTCTTCTTATTCCGCTCGTCATACACCCAAAAGCCGATGTATTTTTTGTGCTGGGGTGTCGTAAAACATTTATTTATTAATTATTCATTCTTTATTCATTCATTATTCTCCTCGTTCTCCTTCTTATCTGCCTCCTCCTTCTTATCCTCCTCCTTCTTATTTTCCGCGTTCTCCTTCTTATCCTCCTACTTCTTCTTATTGGCCTCGTCCTCTTCTTATCTTCAACCTTCTTATTCTCCTCGACCTCCCTTTTATCTGCCTCCTTCTTCCAATCCTCCTCCTTCTTCTTATTCTCCTCGTTCTCCTTCTTATCTGCTTCCTCCTTCTTATTATTCTCCTTATTATTCTCCTTCTTATTATTCTCCTCGTCTCCTTCTTATCTCCCCCTTCTTCTTATCCTCCCTCTTCTCATTCTCCTCGTCCTCCTTCTTCTTATCCTCTTTCTTCTTCTTTTTCTTCTTCTTCATATCATCATCATCCTCGTTTATTATCATCCTCTTCCTTCTTATCCTCTTCCTCCGTTTTATCAGTATCCTTCTTCTTATCTTTCTTCGTTTTCTTCTTATCTTCTTCGACCTGTTTTTTTCTTCTTATCCTCCACCTTCTTCTTCTCATCTTTTCTTTCTTTTTCTTCTTCTTCTTACCCACTCTTCTTCTTCTTATCCTCCTTCTCCTTCGTATTATCATTTTTCTTCTTCTTATCCTCCTTCCTCTTTTCCTTCTCCTTATCCTCCTCCTCCTTATGATTCTATTTCTTCTTCGTATCCTCGTCCTTTTTCTTCTTATCATCTTCATTTTTTTTTTTTTTATTCTTATCCTCGTCCTTTTTCTTATTCTTATCCTCATTCTTCTTCTTCGTCTTCTTCTTCTTCTAATCATCTTTCTTCGTAACATCCTTCATCATCATCATCATCTTCTTCTTCTTCTTTTTCTTCTGCTTCTTATCCACCTCCTACTTCTTCTTATCCACCTCCTACTTCTTCTTATCCACCTCCTACTTCTTCTTATCCTCCTTAAAGTGATTCAGACAAAATTAGGGATGAAGCTGCTCATTTCTGATATAAATGGTAGCGTCTGTGACTACTCTAGTTCCGTACCCCATACATGTTTAAATTACATGGCTGCTTGACAAAATGGTACTAGATGAAATAAAATTGCATACATTGTTTGCCCAGATGAAAATATTTTGTTTTATAACCAACATACTCACATATATCACCAATCACAGGTTTTCACTTCTCTGTTAAAAGTTGGGTGTACCTTGAACTTTGACCCAGCCGGAAGTTATTTGGTTTAGTACTACCATGAATTCAGCAGTCAGTAGCAGGTCATCTCTTTCGTCCCAGAGTTTTTCAGTGGATAATTATTAGTCGTTCGGCACTCTGTAATCCAACATTTTCATAAGGAGACGAATAAATGCTGATGTTCTTGATCCGTTGAAGTGTTTTCTTTTGCCACATATCCAGACAAACTACTAGGATGAATATCAAAACCCAGTATAATGAAATTTCTAGTGCGCTCCATTATACTATCGTAAACTTGTAAGAACAGATGAGATTCATATCAATGAATGTTGTATACAAAAAAAACGTTTACCGATAGGTACTGACCTTCCTGACCCATGTGATCTTTTAATAACTCGGTTTTGGGATCCCAGCATTTTGAATATTATGACTATTAAGAAAATATTTCCCTGATAATCAAACATGGCTTATACGCAAAGACGAGTCTTTCGTGGGGACTGATGTGAACTGCATTGGCACGGCCCTCTTCCTCTTTGAGACTATCCAACCATTATTGTCCCTGCCATCACTGGCTCATCTGTAGTATCAATATCATAGTCTGCACTTCTCTACCTTTCATAAAATCCTTGATTCGAACTTAATAACTCTTTTCTCTAAGGCAACAAGGACCCTAAGGTTACTCCCGCGTTGAGCCTTGTTCCACACACACTTGACATAATCCGGTTAATTGTGAGAAACCTGTACAACACGAGTGTTCATGTGGTCCTCTTAAGTTTCGATTACCAGTCAATCTTGTTCGCAGGGTCGTTAAAAATCTTGAGGCTCACATAGATTGGATGCGGCTCGTGCGTGCGTTCCAACGGTTGCGTCAGATGCGTCTGGGGCTTGCGTTTCGAACATATACACCAGTATTTCATTGTTGTTGGCTGCATGCGTTTTGCAGACGCACGTATCGCACTTAACCAATCTAGACGCTCTCATTGAAACTAATGTATTTATTTATTTTAGTCTTACCGCACGCATGCGCCGCATTCAATTTCTACTCTTTCTCCGACCATATTTTACTCTTTTATTTCTCGTTCCAGCCAGTGCACCACGACTGGTATGTGCTATCCTGTCTGCCGGATGATGCATATAAAAGATCCCTTGCTGCTAATCGAAAAGAGTAGCCCATGAAGTGGCGACAGCGGGTTTCCTCTCTCAATATATGTGTGGTTTTAACCATATGTCTGACGCTATATCAAACTGAAAATAAAATGTATTGAGTGCGTCGTTAAATAAAACATTTCCATTCCGTTTCAAGACAATAGCAATAAACCAAATTTTAAATATTGTCTTAATTGCCATGACATTTTAAACTGGTATAATGGCGTTTCTTAATTTATTCTATTATTTAATTAAATATAGTATAAATACTGGATTTGTTCGGAAATTACTTTATATGTTTTTTCTCCATCACTCCATTAACACCATATAAAGCTTAAAATATGTAATAAAAATCGTACAGATTTACATTTGATTGGTGAACCAGAATTACATCATTTTACGACCCTGAAGGTTATATTCATTACTGAGTCGGCTCTGTTTCATTGCTTCCTGATCATCGGATGATCTCAACGGATCAATGATTCCGTACTGTAAGTATTCCGTCTTGCATCTCGTACTGCCAGCTTTCACCATCTCCTCATTATTGACGCCGCGTCTTTTCTTGAGCGGCCGATAATGGTGATTTAATGATGTATCAACACGCATATTATACACAAAGTACACGCTTAAGCAAAGTCGGCAAATATCGGACATATTGATAAGCAATTAGCGACCGACAACCGTGTCTGAAGACCTGCGGCCTGAATAATTAAATCCAATTGTGTGCCATTCTCCGACGACAGCGGACACGTGAAGCCCTAGCAGACAGTGACCACGATCCCACGACAATGGTTATGATTGATGTCGTTAATAAAATATGCCGAATGTCGTAAGCGGCGTGAGATATCGCATACGTACGTCCACCGTGATAATTGAAAGGGGACATAACTCTAAGTGACGTCTGCTTATGTAAGTAAAAGGATGAGGAAGGTCATTAGCCTTTATTAAAAATTCGCGATTAAAAAATAGGCAGAGTTACGTACCCTAAACACTAACTACTTCCGGCACAGGAAGAACGTCCGATAACCACAGTTGTTTGTGAATCCTCAGCTGAGAGTTATGCATGCCAGTCCCAGGCATCATAAATGTCCCCCACCTACGCTTTAAAAATAAAGAAAATTAAGTTGATGAAATTGCGTTTTGTTATATCTGACCATGTGTTAAATATAGGAGATGAATCTAGCGAGCTGTCAACCACCCATATTGTTTTGGTTTTCTTGCATGGAAATGTTTAAAACAAATTTTCAAAGCTGCAATCTCGCCTCACATTAATTATCATAATTTCATTTAAACATAAAAACACAACTGCAGTTTTAATGAATTGTGTGTGATAGTTGTAATAGATAACAGAAAAATATGTTATAGTGTGTTCCACAGGGAACGCATTTTGTCATACTATGGAATTTACTAGAAGTCATTTATTTCTGAGCCGATTGTTTTCAAAATTACACACAAAAATAGTATGTTTTTGTTATTTCCAAAACACGTTTATTTGTACGTCAAACCAGTTAAAGTATTAACAAAAACAACATTTTTGTAGTAGGATGGGACGGACTACATGTAATATTCCGATTCTCCTTCCTCACGTGCTATATTATGTTTGTTTGGGTTTTTTAATGTATTTCCGGGGACGCATGAACTGACGCCTCCCCTAAAAACACCACTAGCCAGTCTAGACTTCCTCTACACAATTTCCTGCACACGCGCCTATAACGTTTGCAGCAAATCAATTAAGCCTATATTCATTGCATTATAAAGTGTATATTTTGCAATAATAACAGCTACATATATAATTTAACGTAAATACATCTACCTATAGTAACAGTACTTGTTTTGTTTACATCAAAATATTTGTGTAAACACATTTATGTTAGTCTTGCATGCAGATTATTTAAGGTAGATAGATGCCCAACATGTGACCAGCAAAACAAAATAAAGCCTAATAGTTTAAAAATAAAACCCTCTAAACAATTTTACCTCCCCTCCCAAGAAAACCCCAATAACAACAACAAATTTGTCCCCAAGTAAACAACAGCCTACAAGACAAGCCCACACACCAATACATACGCACCACCAAAAATATAACCCAGACGAACACGCACATTTAAAACAAAAGTGTGTGTGTGTGTGTGTATGTGTGTGTGTGTGTGTGTGTGTGTTTGTGTGTGTGTGT
>JAECMU010000340.1:757-21334 GCA_016106625.1 Dracogyra subfuscus | reverse complement strand
TGATCAAAGTGAACTGAGGCAAAGAATACTAAATGAGTAGCCATTATACAGTGAAACCCTCTGAACCAGATCCCACGAGACAGTTAAATGTCCAATTTCAAGGGGTATCTGTATTAGAAAGGTTCTGTTCTCTACTGATGTTTAAAATGGAATTGAGGAAAACCTCTTACGAGTTGTTTCAAAATGTATCCAATAAGCAAACGTGTGCTGAATTGATTTTTAGACAATGAGTTGTAAGATCAATAGGATTTAAAAGACAGACAAGTGTAGTATTCTTATCAATTATTGACTGTCATTGAGCGCAATAGCATGTCCGAACAGCCACGGTCAATATATTTCTTCGGTCCATAAAACATGATATTGTCCAAAATGTGGTCAATAATTGTTTTATTAAATAATGTCATCACAAGAATCGTACATTACTGCTTTGTTTATCACTATCAAAATATGCCAATGCCTACAATTTCCTGCAATGCATTCTAACTGGTGAGATTTAATGATGTCACATAATCCTATGACATTCTAAGATATTCAGAGGAATGCAGAAATAAACATTTGAAACATTACCAAGTCAAAAATCAAATTGGAGACATTATAACCATCAAGAATGTCAAAATCATATTAATAGCAAAATAAAACACCAAATGTGATAACTGAACATATATTTATACAGAACAGTTACCAATTACCTCCAAATGCATTTTAAAACTTTGTAACATAAAATCCTCTGAGTGCCGATCCAACTGCATTTTCATGTATCATGTACGTTTCTAAATCTGTGAGATATTACTTGCACAATTTGATGATTACTGACCAAATGTTTTTCATATTTGTGGAATTAAACTCAGTAGAAATAAAAATGTTATATTTTTGTTGAGGAGAGAAAAGCATTTTGTCACAAGTTTGTACTTGTTTGCATTAGAATTAGCAGATGACATTGCATTACGATACCTACTCGTTAACTGGATATAATTTTGTCTCATCTTTATTTTCAATGGTTAAATCTCCCAAGACAATATCACTTTTGATGGACCAGTGGGACTGTCTCAGAACATTATCACTATTTACGGAAGGTGATGCGACTTGTTTTTTACCAATAAGAATATGGATATATTTTAATTATGTAATAACCAGGATTATGAGTTATTTATAATTATGTTTCTTTTCTAACTAAGGTTCTTACAGTTACAAAACAATCAGTTTGATATTAACTTTTACATCACAGATCAATCGTAGTCTTCAAGATATAATTATAAAATAGAAACGTCATCTTCCCCACCTTTTTTTCAGGCAGCAAAAATGGCCAAATATGTCAAACGGCAAAAGATCTGTGACATGATGTTCACAGTGTTTTTCGTGGTGTGGATAGTAACAAGGATGATGTTTTTCCCATTTAAGTAAGATGTTTGCACTTTATTATTATTATTAATATTATGATTGTTATTATTGTTATTATTATTATTGTATGTATGAGCATTTTGTATATACTGTTGATAATAGACCAAAACACGTATGCTTGAATTTGTTTTGTATTGTAATCATGTTTTTATTTTGGACAGATATAGCAGATAGTTTAGAATCTTAATTGGATATAAGAATAAAAATAAGTTAAACAGCTGTCATAAAATAACAGCTTGTGGAAAAAGTTATGAATATTAAATGTTTCGATTAGTTTCACTTATGTTGGGACAGGAGGGTTAATATATATTTTTTAGCTTTGCTGTTGTAGATACATTTTTGGCATAAAATCTAAGGTTGTCTAAATATGATTACCTCAGAGTTTTAACTTGTTTTTTTTTTTAATTCATCACTTAATTTTTGTATTTACCATAGTTTGACACCCAATAGCCGATGTATTTTTTGTGCTATGGTTAAACATTCATTCATTCATTCATTGTGATATTTAAACCAACATATTAAAACACAAATTCAAGTTTAAAAAGGTTTACATCGATACAGCTGGCAAAAATAAAAATAAAAAATACTTCTGTGACAATCGATTGTGGTATGTTTTTGATGAATAAAATGAGCAATATGTAATTAATTTAATTATAATTATAAGATGATGATGACAACAGATAAAACTAAAATAAGGTAACTGAAGTAAAAGTATTCCAGCCTTGATGTATTGGTTTTGGTGTTTGAAACATATTGGGCCGAATTTACAAAGCCTGTTTTAGACTTACACGCATGTAACTACGTACATTTACTATGCTTAAACACCAACGTTTAAGCAAAACAGGCTTTGTAAATTCGGCCCTAAGAGTTTTGTACAAAGATGGGTTTTGTTATTCAAGATTAGACAAAAGGTAATCTGACACAGTATTAATTCCTTGTATTTTGTTTTTAATCTCTGCTGTTGTTTTATGGTTTTGTATTGTAATATCTCTTGCAGAATAATTCGCTCCACGCTTTTTGAGGCCCACCCGATTGTTGGCATCTGTAACGTGTACTTCGTGTACAACATCTTGCTCATCACACTGCAAATTCTGCACATCTTCTGGTTCATCATCATCGTCAAGATGGCCTATGCAGCTCTCAAGAAGGGGGAGGTAAGCAGTGTTGATAAAAAGGAGGCAGGAAGGTGGAAATGTATTTACGGTTATATGGTGTCAGACATATGGTTAAGGACTACACAGATATTGAGAGAAAACCCGCTGTTGCTGCTTCATGGGCTACACTTTTTCGATTAGCAGCAAGGGATCTTTCATATGCACCAACCCACAGACAGGGTAATATGTACCACGTCCTTTGATATACCAATTGTAGTGCACTGGCTGGAACGAGAAATAGCCCAGTGGGCCCACCGACGGGGATTGATCCTAGACCCGACCGTGCATCGAGTGAGTGGTTTAGCACTGGGTTATATCCCGCCCGTAGATAAAAAGGATGACAGAATGACATACATCAAGTTATTATTTTTATTAGCGGTGGGCAGCATGGCCCAGTGGTACAGTGCCCGCCTGATGCGCGGTCGGTCTAGGATCGATCCCCGTCAGCTAACCATTGGGTTTTTTTCTCGACATAACCATATGTCCGACGCTGATATAACCGTAATTATAATGTGTTGAGTGTGTCGTTAAACAAACAAAACAAAACAAAACATTTTATTAGCGCGCATTGATTTTTGTTAGCTGAACTTTTCTAATATGGATTTGTTGTCCGTTCATCAACTTTTTCTTTGAATTTTTGATTGAGTGATACTGAAACTTAGTTCAATCATTATCTGGGTCAGTTTTCTGAAACTGATGGAGAGAGATTTTGGAACGTTAAAAATTTAAATTTTTTAAAATTAATTTTACATTTTAAATAGAAATTTAACATTAAAAATTAAAGCAATTGTCTTCTACAGTTTTGATCAAATAGTTGTAAAACTTGGTACTATGTTTTTATGGGGAAGTCTTCACAAACTAATAGAGATATATTTTGAAATGTTTTTTCATTTTTAATTAAATTTAAAAAATTTAAATAACAATAACATTGAACATTTTCAGTCTGTTTTCTCTTAGAATTTTAGATAAAAGATTTAAATAGAAATTTTATCTCTTCTCTGACATTTGTCAGTGGAGCTGTTCTAATGCCGAATTTATCCAGTGTCTGTTCATCATCTTTTGATTTGAAATCTGTCTTCTATAGACTTTCATTTGGATTGGTCTGAAACTTGGTTCAGTGATCCTCTGGGGCACTCTCCACAAACCAATATAGAGATATTTAGGAAATTTTAGAAGTTTTATTTGAATAATAAAAAAAAAAAAAAATTAAAAATTAAGTAGCAGAGCCCAAATATGTAGTGCATTGTCCATATAATAATCTCGGTCAGATACAAAATTAATATTTATCATTGGTAATGTTTGCATGTTTCAGCTGGGGAATGACAATCGAAGTGCGAGTGAGGAGGAAATATCTGAAGAAAGTGAGGGGGACAATCTGCCAGACATCACTGACCAACCAAAGATGGCGAACAGTCAGAACGGAGTTATCTCCTCCAGGGCACTTGGCCATGGCAAGACTTCCTAGACAACATGGGTCGAGGGTGTGTGTGTGTTAGAACGTGGTGGGTGGGTGGAGAAGGAGGGTATGTGTGCTGGAAGGCAAGTATGTTGAGAAGTCCTTCATCAGGATGGGTTGTCTCCCTTGCTGTCTTGAGGAAAAATAAACCCAACTAATTTATAAGATCCACTTGAATTGTGGAGCATTCCAAAATAGAAATATGTGCTATTTTTAGGTCCAGTTTTTACATGCTGGTTGCTGAAGAACTTTTTTTTAAAGATTCTGTTATAAACCTATCCGATGTGAATTTTTAATTCTTCACTAAAGGTTGAAACTTAACTATTTTCATGGTCTGGAGAACAAGTCATCTTGAAAAGTTACTAATCCCCATGAAAAGTCATTAGATACCCCCGCCCCCTCACACACATACATTATTGATTGAAAATGTTTATTGATTGACTGATATGCAATATCTGTGGAGAAAAATATATCCCCTACTTCCTCCCCCCCCCCCCCCCCTGAAAAAAAGAAAAAGAAAATGCAACTCGAAACAAACCAAACTGGTATAAATTAAACATATCTACCTTGCCTGTGGGATTAGCAATATTTCAATTGATCTTTGTTTCTACCTCTGCAACATTGTGTTGAGATAGACATTTTAGGTTTTTTTACACACTGGTGGGTAGCATTTTTACCGTGTACGATTTTTAAATGTGATTAGCAAAATATTTGACCAGCATTGAATTTAATTTGCAAACTGTAGAATGTATTATTAGCCAGTCCACCGTTTACTAGTTTATCTCTGATTTTATACAATCGACGACAAATGTAGGTGTTTCGGTGAATAATTTTTTTGTTATTTATAACTATGGAAGTCTACCTTCACACATACCAGCAACAAAATAATTTTTAGTTCAGTGTTATATAATATATTTATTTTTATTTATAACCGATTATGGAATTTGAACACAATAATAGCACATTTTGTATTATTTCATTGTCTTTCTTTTGTAACATGAACATATTACAAAACCCATTGTGTAAACAAATGAACAAGCATGGGAATTGTACATCAAATTGATAAATACTACTGTAACAATAGAAATGTATTTACATAAACACTACTTTTTTCAAAAGTATGAAAATAAGAATGTTCAGAATTAAACACAACTGAATAGTTTTGGCCTTTTTATATAATATATCTGTTTAATGAAATGCATCTTCACCTCAAAGAAATCAACCAAAACGCCATCTTTAATATACAAAGACCGAGATTCATATTTTCTGTAATTTGGATTATGATGTTACATCCCAACAACCATGACGAAATTGTTCACTTGACCTCTAGGTCACTGTATAGTGGAGGTAAAACAACACAAATAATTATTTTCCCCCATAATGTTTGAATTTTTGCAGGATAAAAGTAATAACTAGTTAATGACATAGGATGTCAGCTTTATCCTGTTCAGGCTGAATGGATACATTTCCCATTCTTGCCTTCACAGGATAAAGCTAATATCCTACTTTGTTAACTGTTTATTCTCTATTTCCACATCCATTACATTTCCAGTCTGAGGCCTAATTCACAAAGATCTCTTAGGCTCTGCTAGACAACAAAGCATCCTATTTGTAAATCTTTTAGCATTGTACTGCGATATCGCAAAGTTGTAAGAGTTCAATGAATTAGGCTTCAGGGCTGCGTTTTACAAAGCGATATTAGCGCTAAGATCACCTTAGTGCATAAGGTAACTATGGACTTAAGGTGATCTTGGGGCTAAGATCGCTTCGTAAAACGGGGCCCTGGACTTTAAAATCTTGTACAAACCCTCCCCTGCCCAAACAGGAAAAAAATAAAGACCCTCCCCCCCCAAATGAAAGTACAAATGATTTTTTAAACCTTACAATCTATGTCTGCACTCAACCCTTGATACAAGCATTATAGAATGTGATTGCCATATGATACTCAGTAGAATGTTACTAGTCTGAATTCAATATATGCTCTCTTAGCCAAAGCCAGTTGCCAGAATAATCGGAAAATGGATTACACTGTTGGGACAGTAGATAGAGTGGTACACACTGGAGCCACACTTGCCTTCTAATCTGTTTTAAGGAAAACCCTAGCTTAGTGGTGCTAAAGACCATACGTTAAAACCAGTAAAACCCATTGCTGTATTTTTTATTGGAATGTTTTGAATGATTTGTTTCTGAATTTTGTGGAGATCGTTTTTAAATTATGTATGTGCTGAATGTAAATGTATATTAAAAAGACCAGTGAAACATTAAACTTAATGTTGCTGTTTAGTCAAATGTGTAATGAGAAAAGTTGTCAGAGAGCAAACCCACTGTCACCATATGCCTGGACTACTCTTTTAATTTTATTTTTTATTAATGGCAAGGAATTTCTTATATGCACCATCCGTCAAACAGGATAGTACATATCACAGTCCTTGTTACACAATTTGTGGAGCACTGGCTGGAAAAAGAAATGGGCCGACCTACAGGATCGATCCTAAGTCCATTGCACATCCATAGACTTACTCTAATTAGGAGGAAAAGAGAAATGGTAAATAATTATTGTGTGTAGCAAAAAAAGAAAAGAAAAGCATAATACACAATAACAGATCTACATGTATAGAATCATTCTAAAATATAATTTAGATTTTTAATTTCTAATTGTCTTCACTGACAAAACCTTTTGAAGAGATCCATATTTGTAAGGGAGATCACTCATTACAAACCACTCATTTTAGGTTTATCAGTGGCTTTGTTTTACTAAATAATATTTGATTTCAAATTTCAAACAATTTCTAATATTGATGTTTATATATATATATATATATATATATATATATATATATATAAATTTAGAAACCAAAAATTATGTTACACAGTGAAAAAGAGGTTTTGCTTTTGTGACAGTGTGGGCAATGCATTTAGGTCTATGATAAACTTTTGCATTTATTTCTATTTATGAAAAATAACAAGTGCTAGAATGAAACTCCACGTGCACACGCCCATTGAATAAATCACTTAAACAGGGTATGTATTTTACATCTCTGGTTTTTACAAATATATTAGATTATTTCATTATTCTGTTTATATATATATATATTTTTAAAATAGTCTCCACCCCATTTTTCTTAGCCATAAATAATATTACAATTTTTTTTGTTATAATTAGCCATACAATAATTTTTAAAAACATTATTAAGCATACCATATCTTTTTAAAATCATTATTATTAACCATACAGTAATATTTCTTTGGCCATCATACTTGTCTGTGATATTTTGTTTCACAATTTTTTTTATTTGCTTGATGTATGTGATTGGCCGGTTTATAATTCACTTAGCGTATGTACTTGTATTATGCATCTCTCAAATAACTCCTATGTATACTCACTGTTTAATTCCAATGGTTGTTTTTGTTATTTTTGCTAATGCTATTTATTGTGTTAGTAAATGTTACGTCAATTGAATTTTTTATTGTGTAATCTTTATTTTTGCCAGATTGTTTTGCTACATTCGTTCTTTTGTTGTATGAAATGACAGGGGAACCAAATTGATTCATATCACCCCATGTAATTTTAGGTAACGAATTGTGATTTTAGAAACAAAAACGCATATAAGCTGACTATCATCTCAACTTGTTTTTCGTCCCCTACTGGTCCAGTCAGAGGGAACTATAGGTTACGTCTCCGTCCGTCTGTCTGTCTGTCTATCTCACATATCGTTTTCCGATACATTTTTCACAGTGCCTCACAATATTTGAGCTGGAATTTTGTGCATAGCATTATCATGTACTGTTACAGATAAAGTTTGACTTTGATGATGATTTACCCTTGAGTTATGGCCCTTGAATGTAAGAGATATGAAAATTAGTCTTACAGACTTTGTTTTTTCTTCTTCGCAATGCCTCAAGATGCTGAACTGAAATTTTGTATATAGTTCTACCATGTACTGCTATAGACTAAGTTTGACGTTCGTGGTGATTTACAGATTTTCACAGAGTTATGTCCCTTGAACTTAGAAATACGGAAATAGTGTTCGGCTCGGTGGGAAACATGTATTGCTTAGGCTGTACTCTCAGAATGCTTGTTTCAATCATAATTTCATTAAGTTATTATGTTCGTGTCCTGAGTGAAATGAGTTTTTGGAATTGACAATTGAAAATTATTTCACAAAGGAAATAAACATGATACAGAGCTAATTATTCTGTTTGTTACGGTATGTAAACCACTCTATATACAGTGAAACCCCTCAAAACTGGACACTCTGTATACTGGAATTACCCCAAAACTACACCCTCTGTAAACCGGAATTCCCTCAAAACCAGACCCTCTGTAAACCGGAATTCCCTCAAAACCAGACCCTCTGTGAACCGGAATTCCCTCAAAACCAGACCCTCTGTAAACCGGAATTCCCTCAAAACTAGACCCTCTGTAAACCGGAATTCCCTCAAAACCAGACATTATTTTTTTTTACTTTTTAAATATCTGTATATAACAGAACCTCCGTAAACCTGATACCCCAATACACCAGACGTTTTACTTGGTCCTTTGGGCGTCTGATTTAGACGAGTTTCACTGTACTTTTGTTAATGTTGCTTTGATTTATTTTTGTTTTAATCACGTTCACACATTGTTATTTAAAACACAAGTTCTGTTTATTGAGTTGAACTATCAATACTGGTAACCAAGAAATTATTTTGAAGTAATGTTTTGTTACAAACTTACACTGAAATAGGTGAATGCAAAACCTATGTGACATGCTTATGAACATTTTAAAATTTTACGATGTCATCAAATTTAGTACAGATTAGGTCATTGGTTCGTATGTGATAAAATCACCCAGTAACTTAGTACACAGCACCAATGAGTGATTCTTTCTCAGTGAGAAAACATTTAAAAGTATTTCGGCATTGTAAGTAATCGCTGGTTTAATGTTTGTTACATGTTTTCCCATCGTTCATTGTTCAGTACCAGATGGTAAATAATGTAGTGAAGAACAATCCACAAATACAACTGTATTGAGTTTGAACAGTGGAGATGGGATGTAGATCAATAGTATAAACAGAATGGGCCAAAGTTTTAAAATGCATTTATTCTCTAGTCATGAGGAGCCAATCAAAACCTGGGATTTGCTATATGTTTTTCAGCCCTATAAGTCGTAGGGTTTGGAGTTTGGTCATGGAAAGTTAGGGGGGTGGGTGGTGAGGAGTAGAATCCAGGATTAAAACCTATGAAGATAAACTTGTTTTTAACCACATGTACAAACGTCACGTTTTGTCAGTGTCGAAGATTTACATGGCAGGGCTTGGGCTTTCATGTAAACTGCCTTGGTACGTTCTTACATTAAATGTTAGAAACTGCAGGATCATCTGAACTTTTATTTGCTATGCATTTAATATATACTATAATTTGTGCAATCAAACCTTAATGTGTGCAATCAAATTTACATTATATAACATGAAACAATTAACAGTAATTTTGGAGTATTGTCCCCGTCATGCTGTCATTTAAGATTAACGTGTAATGTTACTACATTATGTTTCTGCATAAAAGATGGATGATAAATCTTTATAGGCGATGGTATGTTTGCTACGTTCACTACTAAGCATGCCTGCATGAACTTGGGGGTGGGGTGGCAGGGGCTTTTGTCCCCCCACCCCACTTAAGAACGAAATGTATATTTGTTTTGTCCAACTTCATAAAAAATCGTCTAATGGGCCTCTCCACTAGAGACGTGTCCCCTTACACAAGTTATTGTGTTCCCTCCACCACTCTATATTATCTTTCCTACAGGTCTGATAGGACATGGTATTTACAATAAATTAAATCAATGCACTAGTGGTGTCGTTAATTTTTTTAATTTAACTTTGAAGAACAAATAGAGATACAGATAACTTGTCTGTTCATCCATTCCATCATGTTCATCTCTTTATATTTACCAACACATAAAGTACTGGTGCCTATTTATGCATCTTGTTGTTCACAGACGTCGTGCTGTGTCTTTCTACATGCTGTTGTTGGTTTATTCATACCCTGCATGTTTGATGTTGGTTGCAGTTACAATTAGATTAAATACAAGTATTCTACTTCATGTTTTAGTAATAGTGTGATACCATTTAGTGTAAATTATGAGATATTGCAGTTTCTCAGTATCGGTGCTGATTGTAGTGGTATATTACACAGTGTATTGGAATTAGCTATAAGTGTACTAAATGTAATTATTGTACAAATGTGTTACTATATTACGCATAATGTTGTTGTTGTTTTTTTGTTGTTGCAGGGTTTATTTTTATGTTTAGCATAGTTATAGTTCTCAAGTTAACAGACAGTTTTAAAACGTTAGTTTTTATGTGTACCCGTACACATGCATATAATTGTTAATTTCCTCAAGGAGGTATTTGCATTACAGTTCTTGTTACAGTGTTACGGTTTTAGATACGGTTATCGGAACCCTGATCACTGCAGTTGGTTTTATTTCAAGTTAATGTTGTGGTTTATTGTTAGGTAATTTTAAACGGAAACTGTTTTATTCCTTTTTGATTTTATTGATCTTTATAAATAATTGTATTTTATTCATGTGCTATATACCCAGATTTTTAGTTTGTTAAAGTCGCTTATATTAACTCGCGACATATGTACCTTTTTAATTTGTTTATAAAATGTATTAAAGGCATTAAAAATATCTGGGCCGTAGTCCATGAAGCAATCTGAGCTCTCAAATCACTGCAAATGCACAAGTATACACCTAGGATGATCTTTGTGCTAAGATTATTTTGTGGAACGGGGCCCAGGACAACTTGAAATGTTGGATTTGCTAAAAATGTATATTTATGCAAGAGGTTTTAATAATGTGTAATAAAGCAGCGTAAAAACCGAAAATATTTAACTCCCCACATATGTACCTTTTTTTTGTTTTGTATAAAATGTATTCGAGGCATTAAAAACATCAGGGTCCCCATTTTATGAAGAGCTTTCAAATCACTGTAAGTGCTTAGGTATGCACTTAGGATGATCTTTATGCTAAGATCGCTTTGTGGATCGGGTCCCAGGACAACTAGAAATGTTGGATTTGTTAAAAATGTATAATTTACGCAAGAAGTTTTAGTAATGTGCAATAAAGCAGCTTAAAAACTGAAAATATTTTGCAATAATGTGCAATATATATCGTTGAATATACATACCAGGCCAAATGCCTTGATTGTGCCCTCCTTTAATAGCTATGTTACTATTAGAGCTAATATTATATAAAAAAGGTAACATGTCTTAGTATTTTTAGTTGAAATGTTAAAATGTTCTCTCTTTTATTTGGATTTATTAACTTGTATTTAGTAAATACAGAAGTCAAATTTAGACAAGGTACTTCACCTAAGATACATTTTAAAATGTCTTCGTAGGTGGTGGACTGAATAATACTGTTGGTATTATTTTGAATAAACTGGGTGAAAGCAATAGTTTGTAAAAACAACTGATTGCCAAAATGATATTAATGATTTATTGTTGTTGATAGTTTATTCTTTTATTTCTAGTCCTGTAATGATTGCAAGAATACAGAATGCATTAATTATATTGAATAACCCTTTTTCTTTTCATGTACCAATACTTTCATTGTGTTGTTATGTGGTTTTTAGTGCTATTCAGTTGTATCATAACTACGCACAACTTTGCTTGAAAAAAAGAAAATTGTACTCTTTGATATACAAATAAACAAGCGACGTAATGTCATGTGACATGAAATAGACCACTGCAATGATTTATAAAATACTTGCTACATTGTTCCCTGTATTAATTCAGTCAAATATTGTTTTTCAGGGGTTTGTTTGCTGTACATGTAATATTAATTGCACTATCAAACACGTAAGTTATAGTGTATACTGAATACTAAAATAAATGCAATTATTTTAATTTGCATCTAAAAAAAATCCCTCCAGAAACCACAACGGTAACATTTATTTGCTAATTAGACTGGGCCGAAAATGTTCACAATATGATATAGGGTAAACCAAAGAAAATTAAATTAATTATCACGTTACTTTTATTATTCAGAATATTTAATATCATTGTTCACTTTTTTTTTCTTTTTTTTAATATAGACAAAAAAACCTTACGTGAATCAGATTGAATAATTTTAAAATAAATTAAATTTCATTTGTTATTAAAAACACCCGGTACTTACGATCATTGTTCACAAGGCAAAAAACCATGGTTTTAATAGACCCAAAAACTGATCACATTTCGTTTGTTGTTGAGTATACTTGCAGTCGGGGGGTGGACAGACAGTATTCTGGCCCTCCCAATAATCAGCCTCATGCTGATACCCAAATTGGCTGTGGTCTCATGACGGCCCGGACCCCTGGACCTCGCCTGACCGCTGAGTCCGCTCCCCGATTGTCATACACCGCTTACAGTGTGGATGTTGTTCCTAAACGTGTATCTAGAAATGTAACATTGCACGTCGTCGTCAGTTTTTAAAAACAAATGTAGACTTTTACACCTCATATCAATAAAGTAATTAAAATATTTGATTGTTGTTTTCATTTATTAGCTTGTGGCCGGCACGTAGCCCAGTGGTAACGCGTTCATTTGATGCTTGATCAAGCGGGCAGCATAGCCAAGTGGTACAGTGCCCGCCTGATGCGCGGTCGGTCTAACAGTCGTGGCGCACTGGCTGGAACGAGAAATAGTCCAGACTGGGAACAATACGACTATGCATCATCTGAGCATTCTACCACGGCTACATAGCACCCCTACCCAACATTTTTTTTTTTTATAGTAGTAGCAAAGTCTTTTATACGGTATGCTCTATCCACTAAGATGGAAAAGTTTTATTCAACACATTTCATTTATGGTTATATAGCGTCAGACATGTTGTTGACCACAAATATTAAGGGAGGACACCTGTTGTCACCACTTCATGGGCTACTCTCTTTTTGATTAGCAGCAAGGGATCTGTTATATGCACCACACCATATACAGGATAGCACATACCATGGCCTTTGATGTACCAGTCGTGGTGCATTGGCTGAAGAAATATCCCAATGGGCCCACTTAGGGGATCGATCCCAAACCGACTGCACATCAAGCGAGTTTACCACTGGGCTACGTCTCGCCCCTCTATCCACTAGGATAGAACAGCACATACCACGGATTTTGATTACCAGTCAAACTGCATTGGCTAGAACGAGAAATAGCACATCAAGACAATGCCTTACCACTGGGATACGTACCATCCCTGTGAAGGGTAAAACTACATTGCCGAGTTGTGCTATGGGATGTCGGTACAGTACCCTCCACCGAGCAATTACAGACATTGAATTCAATTTGGTCTACAAGTGTTCCCGTAGTTCTTTCATTCGGTTTATCCTAAAATCGATGGTGAATATCGTCATCTAAGCCAGATGAATGAACACAGTACACAACACACATCGCCTGCTGGCTGTTAAAAGGTATTTGAAGCGAGCATGCGCCCCCCCCCCCCCCTCCCTTGCCCCTACCTGCGGACACCCATGGAAGCAAGGTATCAAACCCCTTCAATAAAACTTTACCTGTTGTTCTGCTTTAATTACATGTCCCTAGGAACTATTGGCATACAAAGAAAGAAATGTTTTATTTAACGACGCACTCAACTCATTTTATTCATGGCGTCAGACATATGGTTAAAGACCACACAGATTTTAAGAGGAAACCTGCCGTCACCACTTCAAGGCCTACTGTTTATGTCGATTAACAGAAGGGGATCTTTTATTTGCACTTCCCACAGGCAGGATAGCACAAACCATGGCTTTTGTTGGAACCAGTTATGGATCACTGGTCGGTGCAAGTGGTTTACACCTACCCATCGAGCCTTGCGGAGCACTCACTCAGGGTTTGGAGTAGGTATCTGGATTAAAAATCCCACCCCAGTACCTACCAGCCTGTAGATCGATAGCCTAACCATGACGCCACCGATGCACGATACAATCCATAAAATATTTAATATACGTACACTAAAAGCATGAATATTGACGAGAGCAGTCTTCAGGTCTTGAAATTTCATGTAAATTATTTGAGCACCATTGGCTTCAGCAGTCTAAAACATAAGAAATGACACCAAAACCTTAATTGAACAACCCAATCAATTTCTATGAGAAAAGGTACAATTTAAAAAACCAGATGGCAGCCATCTTGAAAGATGGCCACCATTTAAAAATTTCAAGGGACTAGTTTTCTTGTGAAGTGACCCAGGAGACTGTTCATACCAATTTTCATGCTTGCATCACAAACTGAACGAAATCTGCCCCAAAACTAGTTATCTGCTGCAGTTTGTACCTCAAGTTTTAGGCTAGGTCTAGCCCGGTCAGCTTGTCTACACAAACCAATAACATACTGTAGTTTTTGTTCAACAACACTATTGGATGTCAAGCATTGGTAAATTCAACATTATTTTAATGAAACCCTTTTCCATTTTTAAACTAGTAGCAAGATATCTTTTATATGCTCCATCACACAAACAGGACAACACACATGACGGCCTTTGATATATACAAACGAGAAATAACACTCTGGTATCAATCGGTGCTGTATGTCGGTTAATTCCGTAAACTAAACCACACACAAAACATCGTCCAGATGAATGGGCAGCAATACATGCTAAATAGACAACACACAAAACAGAATCTTCTTGTTTTTATAATTTTTTAGTTTTTTTTTTTTATTGTATTTTTTTATTTAAATGTCTTGTGTATTAGAACCTCAGTTTCTGAAAGAACCATCTGTTCTTGCCACTCTTGTATCTGAAAAAGAAAAGAAGAAGTAATGTCACATTAAAGACCTATTAAGACTCGTGTGAACAACTTTCACCATCTTTATCAATCATATCTGGTACACAAAAGAAAGATAAAACCCCAAAAACAACGGGAGAAGTTCAGTTGTGAACACCACAAACAAAACTGCATAAACAAAGTAACTCCTAAAAACATGCCGATAATGCTTTCCTCAAATTTTTAAAGTATGAAAAAGAAAAGAAGACTTAGTCAATCATTGTAGAGCCAACAAAAATCCGCTACCGTGGAAAGCCTGTGGACATCACGGAATCGGCCATTATGGAATTCCCACTTTTAGTGAAAACCCACCACTGAAAACATGTTTCTTTGGTCAAAATCGTCCTGTTCTTCGGTTATTTTTACAAATAATTTTCAAAATCATACTTTTGTCAATAAACAGAGACCTCTTGACGTCTTATTCATTGATATAACCTCGTGTTTTCTTACTTGACTGGTAACTGACAACAATATTAACATTTTCATTAATGACAATGACTGATTTTCGGTGGCTCTATCATTGGCTGTTGAGAATTTAGTATTAAAAAAGCACACCCGATACATCATAATTAAAATAAATGAAACGAATGTTTGTTTAAAGAACATCTCAGCACATTTAAAACTGCAGTAGTTGGTGTCTAACATAGTATTTCACATTTGATCTATAGAAAGAGAGACCTATTGCCTTCGTATTAGCAACTTATCATTAAACACAATTTCTCAGACAGAAAACATCACATCTTTTGATGTACCATCCACGTGATACAGGTTGAAAGAGAAAAACCCAGGTCCATAGCGGGTGATTGATCCAATACCCTAACACACCGCGTGTGAACACTCATCCCACTTCACGTCACTGATGAAACCAAGTCTCACCTTTCCTCAAACTTGGCCTTCACTTCTCTCCTCGCCTTCTTCTTCAGAGCTGGGTCTCTGAACGCATCTTTGTTTACCAAGTTCTTTTCCAGATTCACATCAACAGAGTATCTGTAACATAAAATAGTGTGTTTTAAAAACACTCCGAAACAATCACAACTATTTATTAAAAAAAACAAACACACTATTTGTTTTAACCATACTGCTAGTGAACGTTAATTAACTAATCACTTTATCATCGGCTACCTGATGTCACACAATGCATTTTGTAACTGACAATCTTCAGGGGAATCCTGCAACATCTTCCAGTATTGACAGCAAGAGTATTAACATTAAGTTTAGTTTAATTTACAAACCTGTAACACATTTTGATAAAGTTACAATTGAGTGAAACATGAGTCTTTGATTTTGAAATGGTGAAATACCCTCTAAAATAGAATAAAACTCGACTACATAACTGTTACTTCTCAGAGGCACGTGCCTTTTTAAAAATATGAGAAATGCATTTTGTGATATTAAAAAAATCAGGATCACCAAAAACACTTCGAATGTACACTTTAAACAATAAAATTTAAGTAAAGTATGATTTCAGTTATCAAAAAACGCCTCTAATAATCAAAACTATGTCTTAAGTGTTTAAAAACTAGGGTATGTCCCTTTAAACTTTTCCACAAGATAACGTTTTGTTTGTATTATAATATTTTGTCCTGTAGGCCGATAAAGACTAATGAAAATCATGCCATTAAGGAGAGGTACCATTTGCTCCCCATCCCTCCCTTCAGACTACCGTTAATTTATTTTCAGCTCCAGTATTCCTGAGAGCTTGTATGGAAGGAAGGTTAGGAAATGGTTTAACAATGCACTCAACACATTTCAATTACGGTTACATAATGTCGGACATATGGTTACGGACTACACAGGTATTGAGGGAGGAAACCTGCTGTTGTCATTTCATGGGCTACTCTTTTCGATTAGCAGCAAGGGATCTTTTATATGCACCATCCCATACAGGGTAGCACATACCATGGCCTTTGATGTACCAATTGTGGTGTAAAAGGTTCCACATAATCCAAGCAGTTCTTATGGCTTGATGTCAGGAAAACCCCAGGAGATTGACCATCAATTTTCAAACCAAGGGCACTAATCTACGTTAGGTGTGTATTTAATCAGTCATTGATTTTTTGTGTGTGTTAAACTAAAAGATGGGAGTTGTTACATGAATGACACATATTTCTTCTGTACTTTAAAAAATGAAAATCTGGTTTCTAAAAGTACTGACCGTGTGGGCATGAGATGATTGTAGTTGTAGACACGCAGGAAGGTCTTGATCTTAGATCGGTTCTTGATCTTCTTCTTGCCCATCCTCCTCGTCACCTTGCGGGGATACCGCTCAATTCCAGCGACTAGGGCGTGACTGTAGGATTTATCTTGCGTTCCTTCATCGTAGTTCTGAAGAAAAAACCATGTCATGTATTCGACAGAAATTATTGTTTACAACAGTGCAAAAACACACAATCAAAAGTCTGTAAAGCATTATTATATAACATAATTCACCATTAGCAGGGCTAAAAATTCACGAGAATCCATGTGGATTTTTTTTGGACAGTGTTTTTAGGTGTCTTACCAGCCCCAACCAGCAAACATTTCGCTAATATTCACAAACTATTTGACCGTTTCCCAATGTGGCCATTTGGTTTACCATGAACCGCAAAAACCAATCTGCTGAAATTTCTCCGTTTGGTCTGGCTGGACGCAGCCCATTACTTTTCGAAGATTGCTTATTTGTAAACAGCGCATACGATACTTTTGACGATATATTTTGTGCATTGGTTCAATGTTTGTATGGATATTTTTGAAGCATATTTCTACAAGCGACAAAAACATGTAATGATTAAAATGAGCAGGTAATTCAAGGTTAGGAGCACAATATCAGCGATCTAACATAGAAATGTTTGGTATATTAGTAAATTTTGGAACACTTAATTACTGTCTACGGTTATTATTTAAAAATTGAACAAACATGTTCCTTTCAGTTCTCTTCGTTTGCAATTTGGTTCATAGAATATGGGCCAACGACCACTTGGCTCCTGGCCAGACTAGTCTCAATAAACCACTGTGTTTCAAACATGCACGGATTCGAAAGAATGCCACGCTTTTGAAGTCAGTTTAAGTGAATCTTGATGACCGGACTATTATTATTGTTATTATTTTTAATTTGGTAATGTTTTATTCACCGATTATTCAATTTAATAAAAAAATTGAAAATATTTCACACGAATACAAATAGATTTGGATGTTTTATGTTTGTGCGAATCGGATTCGGAGATTCGCGTGAATTTAAAGCCCTAATTAGGATGATCACCAAATACATTTTTTGGAACTTTCTGGTGATCACAGGTCACAAAACTAAAAGTGTGTTTACCATGAAATTAGAAATTCTTGGGTCTGCAATGTTATTGCATGTAAAATATACATGTAGTATGATACAATTTTTTTTGCGTTTTGTTTAATGGCGCATTCAACACATTTTAACTACGGTTATATCGGCGTCGGACGTATGGTTATGTCGAGAAAACCCAAATGGTTAGCCGACGGGTAATGATACAAAGACCATAATGGAACAGAAAAAAAACCCTAAATGTATCACTAACCTAACCTTTTGACTACTGCAGGCGAGAGATCTCGTCTGACGTCACACCAGTCTACATACTGTACACAATGCATTCTCCAATTCGTATTTCTTTATGTTTAGTACACTACACTGACCGGAAAGACTTGTATAACAGGAAACCGAAGACAACTCTGCTTCCTGTATCTTTAAGTTCTTTTTTTTTTCAATTGAAAACAGCTTGTAATTTTTTTTCGTCAAGTATTTTCGCTTGACAACAATGGCGGCACATCACAATCACCGATAGCAACAGCCAATTTGAAAATAAATTTTATTGCTTTATCGTCTGAAATCAGTTGACACAGTCACGATTGCAAAAAATGGGTCAATGGGTACTGTATTTGACAAGTCAAAATTTTAAAACTACTTAGCATTTGGACTTAAAATGGTTTTGAATATACGTTACCTTGACAATAATGGCCTTGCGTCCAGCAAATCTGCCACCCAAGACCAGCACCACCTTCCCCGATTTCATAAACTTGCCCATGGCTAAAAATAAACACAAATACATAATCAACATGAATGCAACGGTTGTTAATTATCGGTCACAATAATTTCATTAAACCGATTAATGTCAGAAAACACTTATTACCTTCATGTTAACATGACAACAGATTATCAATTACTTTATAGAATTTTATCTTAAGATACTTGGATCTTTTTCTCGGGTAGATCGTGCACACACATGGATTTTATTTTGCTTTCATATATTTGCAACAATGTGACAATTATAAACTAGAATGATTGTCAATTAAGGTGTAAAACTTTTTATTGTTTGCATTTTTAGTTTTAATAAAAATAACAAAACAAACAATAATACACAGATTACTATAATTTTCAAAATGCGTAAAATGTATTTTTAACATTCTTAATATCAATAAGGCTGGTCTACTTTGCATTTATATAGGCTACACAAAAGTAGATGAACGATTTTCGTTGAAATTATAATAAAAATTATTGGCAATTAAAAACATTTAAAATTGAATCCTCAACAAAAAATTAGTTGATACTTGATTAAACAGAATGCACAGTCGATTCGTACACTGAAAATTCTTCCACGGACAAACTCGAGACGATTCATCAATGACAAAAAATCAGTTCGACAATTCGTCCACTGGTTTTTTTTTTCCAAGTACATTTTGTCCATGGACTAAATAATGTGTACTACAAATACGTGGCGGCTAAATAAATTATTATATACATTTTACCCCTTATGTTTATTTGCCGTGTCATAAATTTACAAAGGTAAAAATAAATTATACTGCATTAGATTATGCTTGGTAGATGTTTCTATTTATATTCGGTTATTGTTGGTTTCTATAAATTATAATGTACGCCTTACACGCTACATTTCGTAAGATGCTTTTAGTACAATATACTCAGTAAAGATGATCTTTAGCCCTTCCCTTTCAACTTGTTTGGTTTCTGTTTGCTTTACCATTTAAATGTACAGAAGTAATTGTGATAAATGTTTCACCAAGTTGAATGACATTTGTTGTTTTGGTGAAATGTTTTAATGTACATTTAATCATATTGGAATTGAAGACAAGTTTTTATTTTATTTCCAAATTAGTAGGCATATGGGGATAACATGTGACGAGGGAGGGTACAGTGGATATAATTTACTCCATTGAAGGAGAACATGACATGGGGGGAGGGGGTAATAAAGTCTTCTGACACAGAGGCTTGTATTACCTATTTACCACACAAATTATTATGGACATGTGAGAATGTACGAGCAAGTGAACGAAACGTTCGCATGATAATGAATACAAACAGTGAATAACAACTAGATATTAATGTTGAATTCTAACTATTTTACTGTTTTGGTTATAGTATAGCACTAAATGTTATGATAACGTTTACAATGTGAAAGAAATAACTTAATGTTTGAAACAAAATGCTTTTGTTTGTTTGTTTGTGTTTAACGACGCACTCAACACGTTATAATTACGGTTATATCGGTGTCGGACATATAGTTATGTCGAGAAAACACCCAGTGGTTAGCTGATGGGGATCGATCCTAAACCGACCGTGCATTAGGCGGGCACTGTACCACGCTGCCCGCTAAAAACAAAATGCAGTCATCGAGTGGACAAACTGTCTGGAAAGCGATTAAACACCGAAAAAGGAACTGAACTTGCCAAGTGTGCTGAATCACTGGATGCACCGCTGTACTGCTAACAATGTAGCAGTGGCGTAGGAAGGTGCCAAAAATTATGTGCATGTGGGTACCC
>JAECMU010000338.1:37631-48855 GCA_016106625.1 Dracogyra subfuscus | reverse complement strand
CACATTTTATTTACGGTTATATAGCGTCAGACATATGGTTAAGGACTACACAGATATTGAGAGAGGAAACCCGCTGTCGCCACTTCATGGGCTACTCTTTCCGATTACAAGCAAGGGATCTTTTATATGCACTATCCCACAGACAGGATAGCACATACCACGGCCTTTGATATACTAGTCGTGGTGCATTGGCTATGACGAGAAATAGCCCAATGGGCCCACCGACGGGGATCGATCCCAGACCGACTGCGCATCAAGCAAGCGCTGTACCACTAGGCTACGTTTCGCCCCAAATAAAAACAAAACCAAAACCAAAACCAGAAAAAAACCACCTAAACTAAACAAAAACAAAAACGTCTCAATATTACTTCAATTAATAATATTTTTTAATGTTATTATCATTATTTGTTGATTAAACCAAAGGATTTAAAATATCATACTGGTTAAAATGTTTTCTTTCACTGTGTTGGTTTTCCCAAGCCTCGACTCGTATTAAAACAAATTTGTTTAAATAGACACCTATTTCCTTATTTGCACTGTGTGTGTACAGTTTTAGTCATATGTTGTTACTCTTTCTTTCATTATGTCACTCGTGTTTCCCCGTCAACGGGAACTAGTCAACTAACGTCGCCCAATACACAGGCAGAACACATCTGTCGCCCAATAGCTGGACAGAACATTTGTCGTTTCCGTATCTTGCGCAATGGACGGACATTTTGATCTTGAAAGGTATCCAAATAAAACCTTCCATTGGTAATAAAAACACCCTGCTTGCTGGAGTCGTTAACAAAAGACAAACATCAAATCTGTTATAGAAGTGTCATGTTATTTTATTAGTGTTGGTGGTTATGTCTATACGTGTGTAGACAATCTGTCGGGACAAACTTCCCAGCGACCAACCGTGTTCTAGTCTGACCTATATCTGCCCCTAAGGCCGTTCTGTCCGTCAGTTTTCCCGTAAAATTGTAATAATAAAATAATTACAGCGGCCCAAATCATATATCTCTGCACAATACAGTGTCTTTAAACCATAATAGGATATACCCAAATCATGTGACAAAATTAGTAAATTAGTCCTGTTATAAAGCGTTCGCCTAATGCGTGGTCGGTCTAGGATCGATCCCCGTCGGTGGACCCATTGGACTATTTAACTTTTAAACTTTACAAACAGTGAAAGGGGCAGGATCTAGCTCAGTTAATAGAGCATTCGTCTAACGTGCTTTACTCGTAGGACTGGACGCATTTGGTGGACACCACATATGATAGATTTTTCAAAATGTTCAATTACTATATATGTGAAAGGTCGCCGTATGGGAGAATAAATGAATGAATGAATGTTTAACGACACCTCAGCACGAAAAATGCATCGGCTATTGGGTGTCAAACTATAGTAATGCAATCAAATAAGGTGATGATTAACATCAATAGAAAAATTCAGTGTAAAGAACTGTACAAAAACACAAATATCACAGATAGACACTGACTTTTACTAAAAAATTAAATTTGTGCTCTATTGGCCGTTCTCAAAGAGAATGTTATACCACTGCACCATGGTGAGGTTACAACAGCGGGTTTACTTTAAGACTATGTCATAATTATCAAATATTGCACTAATAGCTCATGGTTAATAAATCATTGTGCTTTCCTAGTGTGGATAGACAAAACAAACTTGAATTTTAAACCATGAATACCAAATTGTCGCCACACTGCAACATATCCTGTATCTGTCATTAGCCTGGACTTGGTGTTAACACGTTATGATTTAAGTCGACTACAAATTGTTGATATAAAATAGTAATGTGCCTTTAGTAATGGTATACCCTAACGCGAATTTTGAATCTTTACCACGAAAAATACATGGAAAAGAAAGGAACAAAATCATTTTTCTTAATGACACCTCAGCACATTTTAAAACTACGTCTGTTACTATTGGGTTGCGCTTATTGTAACAACTTGATCTAGATAACACAGGTGACCCCAAACAGACACCCGTAGTACTAATACTACATTCGGTGTTGCTGGTTGGGTGTACCTGTACTAGAGAAGCAAAAAAAAAAACAACCCAAAAAACCCCGGCTACGACAAAAACTAGAAAAAGGATTTAAAAAAAAGATATTGAAATGTCCCATTCCAAAGATATGACAGCACATACTACGTGGTTTGGTATACTGTTTGTTTGGCACTGCTGGAACAGATAATTTTCAATTGCACGGTCGAGAGTGGTCGACTGTAGTAACCATGACCCACTGACATAGATCCTGTCTCATGGTGATACTGGAATCAGGACTACGCTTCTATTCTACTAATGTGTGTGTAACATACCCTATAGGAAAATCGCTTTCTTGATGCGTGGTTCATCAAAGATAGATCCCTGTCGACTGGCCTAATCACAACTGATGTAACAAAGGCCGTCTATGAACTACACTGTCTGCGGGATGGTGCATATAAAAATTATCTTGCTTATAATCAAATCTGAATGACAAAACCGTAATACATGGTCAGGGCCGAATGGGAATGTGTCAAAATAGTGGTTGATTCGATTACTCTCTATCTAGTGCCTTGTCTATAGAAGAGCAGCCACTATCGAGGAGATCTTTTACTGGAGATTTCAGCCGTGTTGCGCCACACAAAAGACTAGTTTACTAAATCAAAATTAGCACCAGACAGAACTCATTATAATAAGTATAGCTGTGATGACATGCACTCATAAATCACTGTCATAACACACACAGTAGCCGACAGTGTGACGTCAGCGGGTTTTCTCTCCACAAAACATTGTTATGTGGGATTCACTTTGAGTCGTGTCGAATAAGCTACCAGTAACAATCAGTTTCTGACGCTATGGATTTAGGGTTTGGGATGCAGTCATTATTTGTTGTTACCACTTATGCGTAACCGCATTTATTCCCCATTGGTATATGAATCCCGGTTCCGCAAATATAAAACCTTTAAAGTTCAGACTCCAGGCTATCAAACAGTCTTGTCTATAGATTAAGTCTGACGATTTTGCTAAAGTGAGAATGTAGATTTTTAAACATTTATAAGAACGGAGTAATAATAAAGAAATAATAAAAACGAAAATGCAGTAAAGCTTGTAATGTTTTCCAAAATACATTTGAAAAAACCAGCACAGAACTTAACTTCTCAAAACCGGATCCCTCTTAATACCGAACATTTCTACTGGCCATTAGGGTATCCAGATTAGAGAGTTTTCTCTGTTTTAATTAAGTTTTGCTTAATTTATTTAAACTTATGAAGTTTAAGCCCCATTAGTTATTGAGTGTAATAAAACTACCATTGTTTTGCGAACATGTTGGGCCATTTTAGACAGTTTATTTACGTAGTTAATAGTGTCAGAAAAAAAACCATTAAAAAATTCGGGTTTCATTTTTTGTTCAGTATATTTTCTTAATATTCTGCACGCATTCAATATAATTGTTTCTGCAAATGAAAAAAAAGGTTTTCTTAGCAAAGCAAATGTCAAACTCACAGAAGCTAACACAAACGTTCTCCCATGAAAGAAACTGAAGAGTATAATAAAGTTAAAGTTTGTTTTTGTTTAACGACACCACTAGAGCACATTGTAGAACGGAATTTTGATCTATGGTAGATTTCTCGTCTGAACTGTGATCGGTTCTTGGGACCATTCTCCTTCAGCGGATAACTATTGAGTTATTTTAAGACCAACTGATATGGCCAAGACCATAGAATATGCAATTATGTCTACTGGATTGGCACGTATAAACGACTGCAAAATTATGTTCTTTACGAAACGCATATGTGATATAAGCCCAATTCTGGAGTGAAGAAGGAGACCTGAAGACAGTTTCCATTCCAGAGAAATTCGAACAACTGCCATTTTTGTCTAGCTACTGAGATACAAGTTATATACTATTTATTACACAATTTTCCGCCATTTTGTTTTCGGCCATTCATTTCTCAGGTGCCCCACCTTTTTTTTTTATTCAGCATCCCATATTAGGTTAAAAATGTATGTTGGACAAAATGCTAAAAATGCGCGCACATATCACATTTTTAGCCATTGAGGCCATTTTTATCTATAAAATGTAATTTCTCAGATGCCCAACATATTTGTGGGTGTTTTCTTTTAATTCAGTATCCCCAAATTAGATTACAAATTTAAGTTGTACCAAATCCTAGAAAGGAGTGCTTGCACGTGTAACATTTCTGGGAAATGGGACCTGACTATTAGAGAAAACCCTTAAGTACTCTTCCCAGATTATTGTAACTTTATTACTCACCACCAAATTCATTTAAGCTTCATATGATTTTACTCATTCAGCTTTCTGACTGGTCCTCGAGGTAGTTATTTAGTATAAACCAGTCTAGTGAAAGTATTTTCACTGCTCAGTCTGGCTGAATTCCGATCTGGTCAGACCATCCAGGCTATCAAGCTGCTGGTTCAGGAAACTGTACTTGAACCTTAGTTGGATTTAATACAAAATTAAGTTACATGATGATGCTGATGATTATGATGATCATCATCGTCGTCGTCATGATCAAAATGAAAAACAAAATGCAGTACCGTATATAATCAGTTATATTAATTCTTCTTCTTCTTGTAATTATTATCATTATTTTGTCCAAAGAGTTATGATATATATCAGAGATTGAAACACTCAAGAAATCACCAGCCCAAGGCTCACATGTAAGAAAAACTGGGTTAAGTCCCTTGCCGCTTAGAAAAGGATTACTTGTGTATCAAAATGACATCATCAGCACCTGATTGACCTAGACATACTCTGACCCAGTGAAGACGACTTTTCACGCTTGAAGAGTGAATATGCCAAAGGCTATATTCGGTTCATTTGATGTATATTATTGTTGTGCTGATACCTGGACACGCATGAGCTGTAAATAGAGCATGATATCGGTGCATTGCCCTTGGCAGAAGTGATTTTCCCCAAACACACGCATGCTGTAGAAGTGTTTCAAAGAAATGAATGTCACAAATAGCATACAACACTTTAAGATTACAGGATAGTAACGCAAAATAAAACTACAACAGCTATGGTGAAAAAGGAGGAAATATTGTATTGGAAACTGCCAGGATTGTCAAACCTAAAGTAGAGATGCTGGATGCCATTACCATCCCCATTATATGCCAACAAGAAATTATAGAAAAACCGATAGAAAAACACCCCAGAATGTACAGAGAGCATCTACGATTTAAACGCTTAAGAGAAGAACATTTTCTGTATATTATTGCTGAACCGTAATACAACACATTTTCCCCCATTGTCCACAAGCATAGTCATCAACGCTGTGGATGGATGATATTGCGATGTATTAGGGTACACCTTGCATCTCAATACATTCTACTTTACCATTCAACTTTACCTCACATTCTGGTCCATACTAGTAAAACAAAAAGTCCACATCAGTCTGGACTTTACCCACTGACCAGTCCAGCTTGGGAGTCCATGGCAGAGGCCGAAGATCTCGTCGGGATGGTATTGCTCTCTCGGTCACTGAGACATGCGAGGCTGTTCACCGTGTCAAGGTGAAAATTTAATATCCCCAGGGGAATATATCTTATATTAAACATACTGCCATATATTATATAATTAAATGTTGTATATTTTCTTGGTGATAATGTTGCTGGTGTTGATGATGATGATGATGTTGATAATGATGTTGATGATGATGATTTTGTTGATGTAGATTATAATGTTGATGATGATGTTGATGCTGTTGATGATGTTGTTGTTAATGATGGTGGATGATGACGGCGATGATGATGATCAAGTGCATGATAACGTAGTTTCATGTTTATATAAAACATGTTACACTTTACATATTTGACACCTTAGAAGCTGGTAAGTGGCAAAAATATTAAATATTTTGGTATGCATGTGCATGTCAGGTCATATATACAACATGTATACATATTTTGGTTAAACAATTTCGTTTCATTAATCTAAAAGAATAGCCTATGAGGTGGTAGCGAGTTTCTCCTCTTGCACACTGGCCAATGCGTTACACGCCCCACGTGTCACGTATTTCATACAGTGTGTCGGAGTCATGTTACGATCATGTGATTAAAACGTATATCAATTCACTGTTGTCGTGTCGAATTAATTCGCCATTGTGTTCGAGATAACAAAACAAAAAGGTCTGCTTGTTTCGGCTGGAAATGTCCACACGAAAGGTTAATGAATAAATACCCATAGTGAATGGACATTAAAAAAAGGGATTAAAGTCAAAGGGTCATTTGCTTCCCTTGTCCAAAACAAATGTTTTACAAAGTGAAATATAAATTTTTAAATGTCATACTGGACGTATCAACAAACAAAAAAGAAGAAAAAGACTAATGCTCTATTACGAAGGAAGAAATGATTTATTTAAAGACACATTCAACACATTTTCATACGGTTATATGGCGTCAGACATATTGTGAAGGACTAAAAAGATAATTAGAGAGGAAACCCGCTGCCTACACACAATGGGCTACTGTTTCCGGTTAGCAGTAGGGGATGTTTTATACGCACCATCCCACAGACAGGAGAGCACACGCCACGGCCTTTGATATACCAGTGTTGGTGCACCGGAAATAAAGAGAAATGGCACAATGGATCCACCGACTGGGAGCGATCCTAGACCGACTGCGCATCAAGCAAGTCTTTTCATATTTAACAAAGTTACTGAGGTCTAAATAAGGAACACTACTGAAACACAATCATTGATAAATTAATATGCATGTTCTGATTTAACATGAATAAATTAATTAATGTGTTAATTAATTGAAGTGACAAAGATGAAGAAACAAAGTTTATTGGATTTTTAAAATATTTTTTTCTTTCTTTTCTTGGTGGGGGGGGGGGGTGTGTGTGTGTGTGTGTTATAAAGTGTGAAAAACGCAAAGAAACCTTTCGTGTTTGTGTGCAATCATCAACAGCATATAATCATGGCTTATAAATAAATTCCTGTTTCTTTTTGCTACAAATTATGCGACTCGTTAAGACTTGTTAGGATCCAACACTTTACTTATAACTAATACCGAGTTTCGAGGATTTGACTTAAAACATATTTTATTCCGCAAAGAATAAAAGGAATGGATACAAAGTAAATAACTTTGTTTTGAGGTCCTCCTCATTTACATATACTTCTGTGGCGACAGTATCGCATAATGATATATTTACAACTTCATTTCAACAGCCTAGGGCAACTTAAAAAGAGAAGAACATTAATTACTGTGTATACAAATGAATATTAAAACAAACTAGTGATACAAGTAGAGACAGCATTGGTGATCCATGTGCAATCAACATTAAAACACACAATCGTTATTAAAGGTAGAGTAAACTCAAACAAGAGATTTATGTCTTAGAAAGACCCGGACCACCAACACATACTGACACTTTAACAAATAAAAAACGCGTAATTTTACAGATAATAAAAAAAACCCCACGATTATTCCTGCTAACTGGGGACAACCATTTTTCGTTTTTGTAACGTCCGGTGGTATAGCTTGGGGCGAAGTGACGTCAGCTCCGTCGAACTTCTCTATTATGCACAGTGTAAACAAACGCTCTAATTTACCACAAGGCGCTTCGCTTTCATCAATCTGACTTGTAAAACAACATAAATGACTTGATAGTATAATAAACTATTTAACTAAATATATTTCAATTTGCATCAACAGAACGAAATGAAGTTACAGTATTTTTCTTTTTTTTTTAAATCCAAAGGAAAAAAAAGCATATTATTAGGCCTATTGGTATGCTACGTTCGAGCAAAAACGACCACTCACCCAAGTGATCATTTTCATTTGTTTGGGACTACGTAATTGGTCAATTTTGTTATTTTAGATGGGAAAGTCTACTTAATCAAGGGTTTTACAGAATTACAGTAATAAAGCAGGATTGCTGATCGATTATGATTAGAGGGGTGTCCGTGCAGTTAACACACAGTACCCTGTGATGTTAATAAAAGAGGCACGTCTGTTTAGTGTGTCTAGAGACAATGTCTGGGGACCGTCTAAATATACACCTACCAATCAGGAACCACAGGTACAGACCACGGGAAGAAAAACACTCCGATTATTATTTCAGCACGTGGGTTAATTCATGTACCAAACATAATACAGTTATTTCAACACTGACAATGGTAGTTTATTTTGTATTAAAAGTAATATATAATTGTTGCTGGCTTACTGGGATGACTGTTGTTACAGAATATTTCGATGCATCCGCAAAAATCAGGTATGTTTTGTTTCTTCAGTTTGAAGACTAATTCCTGACGTGATACGTTAGGTATTACTTAACCACCAGCTCGCCAGAGGGCGTATTCACTGGCATGATACAAAATGGCTGCGCCCGTTATATATATAAGCCGTCACATTTAACCGTTTTATTAATTAACTATACGATTATACTTGTTGATATTAAGCAATAATGTGCCTTATATATCGTTGCCTTGATTGTCCCTTCCTTTAACAAAAAAAAAAAAAAGAGTATGCACACGTCAATTTAAACTATCAGTTTGAAAAATATTTGGACGCAAATACTTTTGTTGTTATTATAAGCATCGTTTTCTGTGTTTCATCCATATAACCGTAATTGTAAATAATTATGCTGGTTGAAACGATAAAGAATTGCACTGAGGTAGCCTCTGTTGATTATACGTTTTAAGTTGAAAGACAGTGTGGACATTTTTCTCTGAATGCTATCCATGGTTACACGATGGGCCTGCAATAAATCCAGATCTACGGTCGAGGTATTAAACCTTCTCAGGGCTTCTTTCGATATCTTTGATTGCCGACTCATGTTTGAAATCGAGTATCTCTCATCACTAGATTGCTGTCTTCTGATATATTGACATATCTTATGAAATATGTAAGTCTGTAACCACCACAACTCGACTCTCCTTAACTAGATAATACCCTCTGAGACAGCTGGGCAAACACCAGCAAATTAGTCGCCAGTATCGCCAGAGTTGCATAAATTTGTTATTGTGTGTGTCTGTGACAATTATAATATATTATTCGTGACAGAATGAAACTCATTAATCAGACGAGCACGGAAATAGGTCGATCACGGAAAACAGTTTAACGTTGTTACACGAGGAGCTGATAATAGAAAGTCTATCCCGTATCTGCATGCAGACCTCGTATACTGAAGACCAAAAGAAACTCTTTACCGGTCACTTTCCACTAGTTTGTAATTTAGATGGGAATTCTTGCCTATACGAAAAACAAAGAGAAAAAACCCTGATATTCAACTAACAACTAACCAACAAAAAGCCATACATCTCCTTAGAAACAGAAATAAACAATAACAACAACAGCACAAAAAACCACAAAACAAAAACAACAACAAAAAAACAAACAAAACCACAAACAACAACCCTTTCCAAAAAACAAAACAAAAAAACCCACAAAAAACATCAGCATACATGTGCTATCCTATTTGTGGGATGGTGCACATAAAAGATCCCTTGCTATTAATGGAAAAATATAACAGTTTTCTCTTGAAGATTATATTTAAAAATTACAAAATGTCTGACATTCAATAGCCAAAAATTAATAAATCAATATGTTCTAGTGGTTTCGTTAAAAATACCTTCTTTTTAAACTATAATAAAATCGGGACTACTAAACCGTATTGCTCTGTTTAATATACTAGTATAAGATAATCTTGCAATGGCTATAATTTTTGTTGGTTGAAAAGGACGTTCACATTTACTTTAAACTTGGCTTCTGTGGATATGTAAAAAATGAGAATGCACACTCATGTCCATTGGATACCATTTAGCTTACAACTCGTTGCTGTAAATCATGGCCAACACACTCTCGCTGGTTCAGTACGTCTTCAAACACTTTAAAACATCAAATTGTATCTGACGGCCACTCGTAGTAGTCTCTATTGCTCACTGGTTTGGTGTGTTAAAGACCATGGTGTGCGCGGTCTTATATATTGGAGTGTCAATATCAAAGATAACGGGATTACAGATTAATTGCATTGCCAAGGCTATAGAGATTTGTGGAATCAACTACTATTTTGCAAATTATCCATTAGACTATTCGTTGATCATGGATAACTCAGGGGCGTGCGCAGGAAATTTTGCAGGGGGTCGAGGTATCTGAAATTTAGGGGTCGAGGTGTCTCGCGAAGCCCGACACCGCGAGCGCCGCAGTCGCGAAGTCCGTATTGTGGGCCCTTCCCCCGAACATTTTGAAAAATGTACCCCTTCTAGGGCTATTCTGTATACAGGAATGTAAAAAATCGGGATATGAAAACAAAATTCGTTTCGACTGCCAAATCCCTCCCCCTGCGCACGCGCCTAATAACTATTTTGTAAAAGTAAACGTATGTGGAGACGGCAGTTTTCTTCTCTACATACAGTGTCGCAGTGATCATATATATGTGAGACATAAAAAGTAGAGTCAACAGTCAAACGAAAAGCAATAAAAGGACGACTATAAATATTGGATTTTCATTTGCCTGTCAGTATATATGTCGAATGTCTGTTACCTCATGCCGAAGGCTACGTGAAATTGAAGTTTGTGTCCTTAATGTTCCCTTTCATTGCTAAAATTAGACTGGTCAAAGGCGGTATTAAACAGTATTGGTCCCCAGGGCACGTAAGCGTAACTTCTTTCGGAGTTCCGTCGGTATGAACTCATGATATAACAGCTGAAAGGCATATACCTCGGTTATTATACGGAGAATATCAGCAGACGATTGTAGTGCCTGGATTCAGGTCGAGAATATCTTATTGTACTTGACTTTAATCTGAAACTAAATTTCAAAAAAAACAAATAAAAAAATATATTTTCTACAGAAACATCAGCAAATTCAAGGTTGAGGGCCTTCGATTATTGCTTTACACTATTATATGTTGCACAATATTTTAATATGCAATTTTCATATGATATACATGCAATTTGTCTAATGTATATTTATATAATATAAAAATATCTTCTTGCGATGTGGTCAAGTAAAACGAGTAAAACCGAAATCCACCAAAAATAACATCTGATAAAAATTATATTATTCTGGGGGTCAGAAGAAAGAGAAAAGAACGAGAGAAAGAAAAAAGAAAAAAGAAAAAGAGAAAGGATAGTTTAGTTTTCCCTCTCAACAGCTTAAGGGCGAGTAAATACGAAAAAAGTAACATCTATCTCCAAGCACTGTTTTATGATTTTAAAAAAACGTTGGGTTTTTTAAGTGTTTAAAAAAAAAAAAAAAATGTGTTATAC
>JAECMU010000338.1:0-12564 GCA_016106625.1 Dracogyra subfuscus | reverse complement strand
CTCTCTCTCTCTCTCTGTATGTGTGCGTACCTGTTACATACTTCAGGTTTTAATTCACTGTCAATAGACAGAAAATGAAGTAGACTTGAACAAGATTCTTTCCACCACCCTTGTCCTAGACACACATTCTGGCTTGTCGAGGTTTGCCCCAGTAGCAGTATACTTGAACCTTCATTGGATATAAGCTAAGAAAATTAATTTTAATGGAATAAATAAATGAAGGAAGGAAAGAAAGAAGGAAGGAAGAAAGAAAGAATAATGTTGATATATTGATGACAATCCTGGCCAAGAGACCTTCACGAAAGCTCGATACAATACCATGTGTCACCGCAAACTCAAACATAATTTATCAGTGGACAGGTGCTCGTTATATATTCTGCCTTATTAATTTATTGGACGTTTCGTGGACAGTCTCCTGTGCAATACAGGTTCTGTAACTGGTAGATACAACTTTTATTATTCCGATAGTAACTATTACGTAACACGAACTGTGACGTTGGAAGTTCCAGTCGGCTGTATATTGACCTCGAGTTTAAATATATTCTGGACACGGCTGGACAGTATTCGAATACCGAGTGTCAATTAACAGTCTATTTTGTGATTTATACCGCTGCTGTATTGTAAACATGTTATATAAGATCACTAGAATGAATAAATCCCTTACAGATGGGGCATAGCGTGGTCTGAACTAGGGAAGGGGGTTGGATATGAACCTAGCGAACTCTTTTGTCTAAATTTTCGTTGGGAATGTATATGAAGAGTCTAATATCATATTGTAAAAATATATTTTAGCTTCAGCCGGGGTTTTGTTTGAACCTCCTGATCTACCCCAGCCAGCACCCTTGCCGTAGCGATTTGAATTTGATTTTTAAAATGGACATGAAGTTTTCGAAATTCATGTTAAATGAAGGCGTTACTTTGTATAAACCATTTGATATATTATGTTCACGACAGTATGCATGATGTTTAATTTCTTTTTTATATCAAAATATTTAATATTCCTATTTTTATATTTTCCAGGTCATCACATATCGGCGTTTAACCAACGAGCTCTCAGCGATACCAAACAGTATTGACATACGAATATATCCGACTGTGCTAAACCTTGAACTGTGAAAAATAATTTTAAAACAACACTGACAATGCATGTGGAAGTATCCGTCGCTTTCAATTTCGTGATCTCTTACCTGTACAACAAACTTCCTCGAAGGAGGGTCGACATGTTTGGCCAGGAGCTAAAGACTGGACTCCAGAAGAAGTTCGAGGGACACTGGTACCCAGACAAACCGTTCAAAGGGTCAGCATTCCGCTGCCTCCGTGTGAACGGCGAGAAGATGGACCCGGTCATCATCACGGCTGCTTTCAACGCTGGCCTTGACATTGAAGAGGTTAAAGGTTACCTTCCAGCAGAGCTGACCCTGTGGATCGACCCGTCAGAAGTGTCGTACAGAATCGGCGAGAAGGGCCCCATCAGGATCCTGTACAGCGACCGCAAGGAGGAGGATCCGGAGACGACGGCAGACCGCGAGGTACAGGCCGTGAGCCGCGGATTCAACCCGGAGGCTCAGTGTTTCCAGCCGATCGACTCACTGTCGTCCTCAATGAACAATCTCAGTCTTTCCCCATCCTCATCCAACTCATCGGGAGCGTGGAGCACGTCCACGTCTCCCTCCACGGCGCTCTTCACCTCGGCGGCAGCCAGCCCAGCGCCAGCTATCTTCCAGAACAAGGAACAGGAGATGCCCAAATTCACGGCCGCCACTTTCGCGCAGACGAAGTTCGGTTCCACGAAGCTGAAGACCCAGGTGAAGCGGCCGACGCGTCTTTCGCCAACAGAGTTCGGCAACTTCTTCCGCCAGCGCTCCACAGCTGCCGCGGCAGCGATGCAGAACGCCTTCGCCGGCGTGTCGTCGCCGCCACAGCGGCCACAGTCACTGTCACCGAGAGACCAGAGGGTCGAGTTCATGGTGGACCAGCAGCAGCGGCTGCTCATTCAGGCGCAGCAGAGTCAGCACAACCCTTTCCAGCAGCAGCAGTCAGCAGCAGCTGCTGCCGCCGCCTACATGGGCGACCTCTACCGTCACACGTCACCGTCGCATCTTTCGCCTGGTAGCTTCAATCCAGGCTTCAACGACCCGTTCTCCACAAGCTCACCCGTCAACTCCCTTTCGCCAGACGGCCACAAGTCTTTCATGGACGGACTCAACATCAATCCAGTCTCGTATCCAGGTCAGCTTCATCACCTCCTTGTCGCCAACTAGAGGGCAGCTTTCCAGTTCTGTGGATTTCCTGACTGGCTCCTTTTTTTTTTAAAGAAAAACAAAAACAATTAATATTATTAACATTATTATCATTAATATTATTAATATTAATATTATTATTTTGTGTATTAAGTGACTGGGTTTAAGTTATCTATCACGTGATTGACTGATTATGTGCTGCCCGACAAGTGATTGGTGTCAGATTTCTGGCAATCCACATCAGTGATATGGAACGTTCGGGAATCATAACATTTTTTGTTCATTCTGTTTTTCATATGTGACGTCACAGGTGGAACCTGTGAAAATATACCCAAAGAAATATGATCATGATGATGATTGTTTATATTTTTCCATGAAAGTTAAAATGTATTTGAAAGTGAGTGCCCCAAAAAGGCTTTTGTGAGTGAGGACTAGTCATTGTGAAATATATTATTGTTATTGAAACCGTCAGAAATACACAAAATATGTTAATAAGCAGAACGAAGGCATTAAAAAGAAGAAGAAATAATGCGCGTGCTATAAAATGACGTCACAACTCAGTGGAACAAATTATCCAATGTGTATTGGATTTACACTTGGACGACTACAACTTGAAGCTGCTGTTTTTGTTATTTTTGTCGTCTGCTTATTTGTGCATTTTTGACGGAATTTTATTGTAAAAGTGGTTCATATCTTTGCGTTGTACAGTGATATTGAGAGAGTATATATATATATTCGTATTCTTCTATTGACATTCAATTCGGGTACAAAGGTCTTATATCTTTTGTATTTGTTGTGAAATATTGGAAAAAAATATGCTTACCTTTTGTAATGACTATAATTTCGTAAGTTAGCAGTTTACATATATATGTCTATATTTACACGCACATAAGAAGTGTGGTTATAGATTTACAGAGTTTATTTGTACTGAAGATCAATTTTTCCAATTGAAATTTTGCTTGTTACAGTTATGATTGATTTGTTTTCTACATTTCAAGTGTGCAATATGATATTATTGCGTGATCTTGTTCATGGTGGCTTATTTAGACTTGAATGATAGGGGCGACGTGATGGCTTGAAAACACCACCGTGGAACATGACCGTGGCAAGGTCAAGGCACAAGTGCTGTATTCTCCAGTATTTTACTACTATTATTATTGGTGCAACTTCTTTTTTCTCTCCTGTTTTTTAATTTCATAAAACAACCAAATAAACAACCTCATTTTACATTCCAAATCCCTGATAGATGTATAGTGTGCATTGCCAACCTGCATTTTAATCTGGAAGTGAATCATTTTGTACTGTATGCTAAGTGAAAGCATTCCGCCATCCATGTGTAGTTGTGTGCTATATAACTGTCTTAAGACTCGGTCTAGTAAGTGTTCATAATTAATGACGGTCCAAACGCCATTTTGTTGCAATTTCTATAGAATGTATTCTCTGGTACCAAATTGGGAAGACCATTATTTATTAACATTTGACATATACGTTCTTAAATTAAAAAGAAAAGAAAATATCGGTGACTTTGCATTACACCGAAATATGGGATTATTTATATTAAGCAAGATATAACGTCACATGCATCTAGAACAATAATTTTCCGTCTGGAAATAACAATGTACATTGTTTTGTAAATGTGACAAATTTCGAAATACGTATACATTTTTTATTGTTTTAGTCACCATTTCGGTCATCTTTTAAACAAACAATTTAAAAAAAAAGAGTTAAATATAAAAGTATGACTAAAACACAATTCATATCATGTTTGCTACACTCTCAAATTCCAAAGTAAACAACATCATAAGTGTTAATATACAAATCCCAGTAATGCAAGTTAAAAAAGTTTTAAAACAAAACAAAAACCACACAAATAGAACAATGCATCAATGTCGTTTGGCCTCTGGCAAATGGACACTAACTGGAATTTACGTGTATATATCTGACTGGACTGTACTGGACTATACTGGACTTGTCGTCGTGCCAAAACAGAATTAGTTGATAAGATGACGACGATGACGTTGAAACATGTTACAGGACGTTGACGTCGAATTGACGTCGTGCAGGCCCCAGGACGTCGTCTACGCCGTCTGCTTTCTTTCTGAGAGATAATTTCTCTTAAATTCGTAATGTTTATACTGTTTCATATTTTTAAGTTTGTAATAAAAATATTGATTTTATTAAAAACGATTGCCTTTTAGTTTTTTATGCTTTAGTGTAAATCTGTTAACATTTACCAGTTTGGTAGTGTACCTGTGTCAGTTTTACCAATCAGTGCGTGCTCTACGACTGGTATATCAAAGGCTGTGATATGTGCTGTCGTGTCTATATGAAAGCAAGATATCTTGCTGTTAATTGAAAGGGTGGTTTCATCTGAGACTATATGATTGAATTACCAAATGTCTGACATCCAACAGTCAGTGATTAGTGCTCTAGTGATGTCGTCAGATCGACCACCTTTATGGCACGTTCAATAATAACATTGTTATCTGCAGCTAACGATTGTTAGTGCTGCAATGTATTACCACGTATTTTGCAAACTAAGGTTCAACGAGCTGACATGGGCAGATTTAAAGGAAGAAACCTAATACCACTCCGGACATGGCTTCTTGTCTTACCGATCAGCAGCAATGGGTCGTCTATATGTACTTTAGACAGGCCAGCACATCCCATGTACTTTTATTGAGATAATTAATGAAGAAACGTTTCAGAAGCAAATATATTTGGTAAACTATCTCACAGACAAGATAGTGCTACCGCATCCTCTGTTACTTCAGCTGTGGAGAACTGGCTGCCGGCCTCGGCGTCGCAGTGGTTAATCCATCGAACTACAGGCTGGTAGGTACTGGGTTCGCAACCCGGTACCCGCTCAAACCCAGAGTGAGTTCTTAATGGCTCAATGGATAGGTGTAAGGTCACTACATCCTCTTCTCTCTCACTAACCAACTAACAACTAACCCACTGTCCTGGACAGACAGCCCAGATAGCTGAGGTGTGCGTATGTCCAGGACAGCGTGCTTGAACCTTAATTGAATATAAGCACGACCATAAGTTGAAATGAAATGGATAACTGGCTGTAAAGAGAAATAACGCAGAGGATCGATCATAGACCAACAAGTTATCGCTTTATTACTACGCTCTTAATCGGAACCAAAACCTGCCTCGGTGGCGTAGTGGTTAAGCCATCGGTCTATATGCTGGTAGGTACTGGGTTCGAATCCCAGTCGAGGCAAAACTGTAATACATGGTCAGGGCCATATTGAATGGGCATTTGGCAAAAGAGTGGTTGATTCTATTAAACGCTATCTAGTGTCTTGTGTATAGGAGGACAGCCACTCCCGAGGAGATCCTTTACTGGAGATTGCATCTCTCTTGCACCGCCACAAAGAGGAATGGCACACTCAAAATAGTTTACAAAACCAAAGCTAGCAGCGGACAGATCTTATTAGAATAAATACATCTGTGTTGATATGCTCTCATGAATCACGCATAAATAAAACCGATGGCCTGAGCACCATGTCATAGTTTTGCAAATCCAGAACGTGTTTGTTAATGCAGTACTGCCCACCAAAAGTCAAAACCTAATAGCTGACGTTTTGGTCAAAACTAAGATGATATAACTTTCCATATTATATTTTAGTCACACCACTAGAGCACATTGATTTATTAATCATAAACAACTGGATTTCAAACATTTGATCACACATAGTCTTAAAGGAATCCCAATAAATGTTTTCATTATAAGCACTTTTGCACAGACAGGACAGCACATATCTTGACATTTGTGATACTAGTCGTGGAGTGCTGGATGGAATGGGTAAAACCCAGTCGGTAAATGAGTCCACCGGGGATGTTCGACTACAAACAGAACACCCCATGCAAACGCTCTCCCAACTGCGCTAGATCCCGTCTCCATATAACTGCTCAAGATACTAGGTTATGTCAGTTATTTTTTTTATTAATGGTTACATGTATTATATACCAAACTACAGTTTTCCCGTTTTACCAGCACCAAGAACCTGACACCAGTGACCAAGTCAATTCAATTCCCCAAATTAACAGATATTCGTAAATAAAAAAAAATTCGATTGGACTCCTTCAGATAATACCACATTTTGATGCACTGAGCAGGAAGAAAATGATTACGTCTAATGATGGTGATCGATCTCGCAACCTCTCACACCTCAGGCATACTCTTCATCAGGCACAGTACATTTCATTTTAAAGGGACTGTCCTCAGTTTGCTGTCAATGTGGTATTTTTACAATTAACTTTTTTTTTTTATGACTACAAATTAATGACAAATTAAAGCTATTTATGTGTTAAGAATATCAGTATTTGTATAAACAAGGTGTTTGTGAAATGATGGAATGAATGTTTGACGACACCCCAGCACAATACATCGGTTTATCGGTGTCAAACAATGGTAAAAATATATATCAGTTGACGATCATTGTCAACCTAATGTTTGTATTAGCTTAAACTGGATTTTACCATTGTACGTACGGACAAAATACAATTATTATGAAATAAAATGTTCAGTGACTGCTGCAAACATTAGTACAGAACCATCGATACACAGTATATATATCCTACCCCCAGCTGTCTAGGATGTTTATCTAGGACCGTGGTTAACGGTTACTTGTTAATGGTAGAGAAGTCGGGTTGTAGCCTTACACCTACCGAGTGAGCCGTAAAAACGCACTTTGGGTGAGAGTCAGTACCGGAGTTCGAACTCAGTTCCTACTAGCCTTCAGTACATTGGTTTAACCACCATACACCCGAGGCGAGTTCCACGACTCGGCTAAATCCTTAATCGTGTCAGTTTATGAACATCGCATGCTATCACGCTTATAAAATCAAATCGTGTTTCTGAATAAATACACCCTGGCTTTTACACAGACTTGCAATTCTTAATATGCTAACAGTTTTGTTATTTTAATCCTGTTTAAAGTGAATAACACATCGTTGAGGATAAGCTTTAAACACTGGAACTCATTAAACAATTCTGGAGTTCAACATCTTCACCAGTTGTGGTTACTGGAATTTCCAACATGCAAATACCTGTTTTTATTTTTGCACAGGACATTTTCATTAATACCTCAGCAAATATTTGTAACAAACCCCTGTAAAGGTCAAGTTAAACATCGGATTCTCAATGCAATGTTTGAGTTTATGCGACCTTCGTATTGAAATGTAGATTTCAAAGAGTCTATTTTCTTCTGTTTTCACTGAGATTTATGGCTGAAATTATCTCGAGCACGAGAAGATCGAAGTTGTGATTTTGTCTACTTAAAAAACAAAGAAAAAAAACACAATAACCAGACAACAACTCGCATCCACGCAAAACACTACAGTGACAACTACTCTCGGATGACACTCTATCACAAGAAACAATGCAGCGGGGGAGGAGGCAAGGCTTTCTGGGGGGGGGGGGGGATTCAACATTTAAACAGGGCACCTCCAGTATGCAGGGAGGGGATGCAACATTACAAAATGCACTTCCAGTATTTTGGAAAAAGATCCAACATTTAACAAGGGATGTACAGTATTGAAATATACACTACAATGGGTAGTCAAAACATTCGTAGAAATAGGTACTGAAATGGATGACAGACCAACACTGCTTTTAAATAAAATCATCGTTGACCTCAATGTATTTGACCCAATAACCCTTCAAGCTACTGATGACAACAAAATAGAACTATTCCCATCAACCATTTTTCCTTATTGCAGCCTTCTGACTTCCTTCATCTTCAAATCGTGTACCACGACGAATGTTCACATTCCGGGACAGATAATAATCACCAACCATATACTTGTGAGTTTCAGTAACATTTTCACCATCCTTAGTAAGAAATTTGATAATGGCTCTTTGTTCGAATCTGGTCATAACAGGGTTTCAGAAAGATAAGTTACCGTTAACCAATAACATTTAAACATACAAACAACAATAGTCGTGTTATTAATAAGACAGTTGTATGTGAGAAAACGCTTTCATAAAAACTCAAACATATGGTGTGCAATATTTTGGTATCTATATACAAGTTTTATGAACTATTTGACTGCCTCGCGTAATATGTGTTTATCTACATGGTAATCTTAGCTTACATATTTTCCACTAATAACCAGTAAATGCATTGTGTCCATTTGCTAAACACGGGATTGTTCAGGACACTCCTAGCCTCTTACCAAAACCAAGGTTTATTTTATCAACTTAATATTCATTCTAGATGACGTGAAATATTACTTTAAATCTCAACGAAAAACAAACCAGTTATTGTACTTAAAATCGTATCTATACACAAAACAGTCACAATGTGTGTTTGACAAAATCGTGAGTAAATCGTGACTTTTCTCTTGAAGCACTTTCAGATATGTTCACTATAAGAGGACTGCCACTCATAAGCACTACACACACCCTTTATTACTTTGTTTACAAGAGGACCACCTGTCGCAATATTGGTTTGACAAATATTAACCTGCACAAGACAGAGCTTTATGGATATGTATTATCTTGTGGGAAATGGTGAAAGTGAAGTGGGTATTGTTAAGTGTGAATCACAGACAGACCTCACAATATCTCTCAGGCGTGATTTCTGGTTAGGAATCCTAGATTATTCCCAGTGGTATCATCACAGAACACTGCCTTAGTTTAAACCCCGGGATGTCTTCAATATCGTTCTGGAATATTAGCATGGTGCAAACCCTCAGATAGCAATCCATATTCCTTCCAGTATTATCCCAGCACGGTCCCGACCATAACCACAGGCTACCCGCAGTATCGCCATAATGGTTGTTTTGAAGTCAGTCTCCGTTAACTCGCGAATATTGCCAAACAGATGACGTCAAATATTGCATTCATGAGTATTAGTATAGGCCAATGGCAAGTAACCAAAACTATCAAGGTTACCAAATATAGAGCGTTATTGTGTTAATAACTTTGTTTCCATCTCTTAATATGTTGATAAGTCTTCCTTTTTAATTAATCTGGTCTATTGTAAGGCTCTGTTGTAACAGATCTTCACACATTTTCATTTTGTACTGCATTTGGTTTAATTTGTAGTATTTCGGAAATCGTCGCATTTAATTTGTTTCCTTACTGCATGTGCATAAGTGAAAAAGTGTAATTTCGGCGGATTTAGAACAGGGCCCAGTCTAGTTTAAAATAAGTGGGGTGGCAGCACAGAGTCAAGACACTGTTGTAGAGGATTTGTTTTTAGGCAGAGAAAAAAAGAAACATTTTGCCCCTTTTATCTAGCTGAAAAGACCATATATTATTGTGCCCTGCCTCGCCTCCACAAAAAAAGCAAACAATCCCACAAAACCTTCTAGTTGTTTCAGGTTAGATACCGCCCTGCGGATGATATGCTAAAGAAAGTGATCGAAATGACAAAATGATAGCCACGATACAGCCAAACATCATCTGATATGAACAGAGAAATATATTTCAAGGCCGGAGGATGAAAGTGGGATCGGATACCTGATTCTAATAATAATAATTTGCAACCGAGACTCGAGCGATTTGACACGAAATAAGCACACTTGGTATAAACAAATAATTGTTGTATTTGTCTTGTAAGTTTCAATAAAATCAGCAGGCATAAAAAATTAAATGAATTGAAATTTTTAAAATAAAAAAGAAAGAAAATAAAGTAAATAATAAAAAGTAATAAAAGGTGTCCAAAAGTTACCAATTTCTCTACGTGATTGTAGTAGTTTGGAATCACCAAAAACAATTAAGGTTCCCCCTTTTTATGAACAATTGTTTTACAGTTTTCTTTCACCTTGGCTGACACACATTATTCGATCTCTGTTTTTGTGCTGGGGTGTAATTAAACATCCATCCATCCATCCATCCATTCATCCATTCGTTTATTAATTTTGACGTGCCCTTTTCAGGGAGTTGGTTCATGTGCTCTTTTGCCCTTGTTCACTCCTTGGCATATTATTTGGGTCTGTCCCTGCACCAATCGGTCACACCAGGACACTGTGGTGAGCTTCTGTAGTCGGAACAACCTAGAAAACTCTAGGTGTACAGCAATCAATGTTCTACCACGGCCCTGTTCCATGAAGTGATCTTAGTGTTACGATCAACTTTAGTATGTACATAAGATAGTTATGCAGGTGATCTTAGTGTTAAGTTCAACTTTAGTAATCAATTTTAGTGCATACAATAGTTATACAGGCGATCTTAGCGTTAAGATAAATGTTGTTGCATACGGTAGTTATGCAAGCGATCTTCCTGCTAAAATTAATTTTAGTGCATATGGTAATTATGCAGACGATTTTAAGATCATTGTTAGTGCATAAGGTAGTTGTGCAGGAGATCTGAGCGTTACAATCAACTTTAGTGCAGGCGATCTTAGCGCTAAGATGGTTTCTGGGACGGAGCCTGGACGATTTAACCAGAAATATGGTACTATATTTTAGATGTCCATATACTTTTCACCACGTTATTATTGATGAAAACGCTTTCAGAATCATGCATAAATCTCATTTTGTTATATTATCTGATTATAAAAGTATCTAGACACGATCAATACAAATATTAATACATCATTATTATTTCTGTTAAGAGTATTATTTAAAGACGACAATGCTAAACCTTGTATGTAAAAAAACAGACTGAACATAGGTATCCAGATGTTTTATGCAAACGCATTCAAAATAAAACTGCTTGACAACAACTGACGAACAGCTGTTAATACGACCTTGGCATTGTTAAAGGCAATACAATGTTTTTACAAAATCAATAATGGATGCAAGAGAGAAAAAAAGGTTTTTATACTGAAACTTAATACTATACTGTATTTAAAAGACGTCTTATACGGAAAGATAATTTTGGCATCTCATTTATCTTACATGGCAAGTGTAACGTGAGTAAACGTGGGGGAGAGACCGGTCAATGATAGAATTGCTGACACGGCGTTTTGAGCTGTGTAAGCCTAGCGCAGCATGTAACGGAACCGGTGCAGTGCAAACAAATGACATCTGTGACAGTCGATAATCCGAATATGTAATTAACAGAACGTATAACTAGCATATGCTGAGTACAGAATATAACAGGGCCGAATCTAGCCTTAAATAACTGAGTGGGGAGGGGGACTGAAAATAAATAATAAATATAGTCACTTGAAGGGACTATTCCGAGTCTGTTGCCATAAGCGCACGGGGGGGGGGGAGGTAACTGCCCCACCCACCAGTCCTTGAGAAAATTATCAAAATAGGGGAAAAGGAGCTGGCCTGAAACGTTGTATTCCAGCAAAAATCAGCCTGCACCACTACAAAAATGGGACCGGCCTCGGTGGCGTCGTGGTTGGCCATCGGTCTACAGGCTGGTATGTACTGGGTTCGGATCCCAGTCGAGGCTTGGGATTTTTAATCCAGATACCGACTCCAAACCCTGAGTGAGTGCTCCGCAAGGCTCAATGGGTAGGTGTAAACCACTTGCACCGACCAGTGATCCATAACTGGTTCAACAAAGGCCATGATTTGTGCTATCCTGCCTGTGGGGAGCGCAAATAAAAGATCCCTTGCTGTTAATCGACATAAGAGTAGCCCATTAAGATTAATGTGGTCCTTAACCATATGTCTGACGCCATATAACCGTAAATAAATAAAAAAAATGTGCTAAGTGCGTCGTTAAATAAAACATTTCTTTCTTTCTTTCTTAAGACGTTTCCGACTAATAACGATACTTTTTAATGATTAAAATCACACTTTAAATACATTTTCTTTTTTAAAACATCTGTGTCACTAAAACCAGTGTAGTGTAATTCTGATCATCATGTTATTTATAATGATTTAAACTTTTTAAAAAATTAACTTAAATTATAACAAGATAAAACAATTTACTACAATATCAGAACGATCAGAAACACTCTGAAATATATAGACACCGAGATTCGAAACATGTATTGCATATGTAAAACTAGTCGTTAAAAAGGCTTTCGTAGTCGGAAACATGTTACAATACTTAACTCATGTCAGAATGTTTATAATGTTGGCAAATGCAATGTGTTTCTGTCATGTCATGTCATAGGGTTTAACGTTCGTGTTTCTGGTCGTCATCATGGTTTATTGTAATAGCTCCAAACATGTTTGAGTAAAGGTACGTCTATATCAGAGCTTGACCGGCCTCGGTGGCGTAGTGGTTAAGACATCGGACTGCAGGCTGGTAGGTACTGGGTTCGGATCCCAGTCGAGGCTTGGCAGATTTTTAATCCAGATACCAACTCCAAACCCTGAGTGAGTGCTCCGCAAGGCTCAGTGGGTAGGTGTAAACCACTTGCACCGACCAGTGATCCATAACTGGTTCAACAAA
>JAECMU010000305.1:0-18036 GCA_016106625.1 Dracogyra subfuscus | reverse complement strand
AGTAGAGCACTCACCCGAGGTGCTTGCATCTTAGGATCAAACCACCTCATTCGAACCATTCTCTGATTTTTTTAATCCTTATCCCAACCAGTGCACCACAAAGGTCATGGTATGTACTATCATCTCATTTGGATGGTGCATATGCAATATCTCTTGCTACTAAAAATATTAATGGGTTTCCTCTCTAAACTAACAAGTAAAACATTACCAAAATGTTTGACATCCCACAGTTCTGGTGGTGTCATTAAACAAAACATACTTTACCAAAAATATTTACTGGGTTACTGACTGGGATTGTAAAACCCCAAGTTCATCAAAGCCATGTCACATGGGATGCACTGTAAAGAGCAAGTGAGCCAAACAATGTGGAAAGAAGATTAACAGAAACTAATTTCTAAATGTGATGTATTGATGGAAGTTAGCAGAGGCTGTAGACACAGCCATAAATAAAATCCCAAGGGACTTTAGAACTTGTCCTTTATGAGCTGATGGTATTAATACACCAACTATAACAGATTACACCATATATGGAAATGACAACTCTAAAGTGCCATTTACGTGGAAAGGCGGTTACTAAAAAAGGTGTGAATGCAGCAAAATGTCAGCATACTTATTTTATGTGTTGAAAATTTACAGGAAATATTTTAAAAGCTTTCCTCCTCCACACATGTGATTTTTGGAAAACCTCTTACATTAAAAGTCAGTGCTCATAAGATTCAGACCGCCAGCAGATAATGAGTAATTTAATACATAACCAAATACTTTAAACTGATACTTGGATAGACTGATAATAATAGAATATTGAGTGTGTGATATATTTTAACATGCTGGACTATTTCTCAATCCAGCCAGTGCTCCACAACTGGTGTAACAAAGGCCATGGTATGTACTATCCTGTCTGTGGGATGGTGCATAAAAAATATCCCTAGCTGCTAATCAAAATCGGACTGCTGGTGCTCCCTTGCATCTGCCAGTGCAGGCGGTCCCTCCTACACCCACCCACCCCAACTTTCTGTCATGACAGCTTGTTCTGAATGTGCACGTTAAACCCTATGACATGACATGACATAATCAAAGTGTGTAGTCCACGAAGTGGTGACAGTGGGTTTTCTATCTCAATTTCTATGTGATCTTTACCATATGTCTGATGTCATATAACCATATATAAAATGTGTTGAGTGTGGCATTAAATAAAACATTTCCTTCTTCTAATTCTGCTGAAACTGCTGTCTTGTTTTCATACATTGCAATGCAATTTTCAAATACAGCCAGCTGCTTTTCTCAAACAGCATCCTACTTTCAAAGATACTGAACACTCTTTAAATAGCATAAAATACATTGATATATGAGAAGTTAATTTTCATACACCAATTTCCAGATTTTGAACTTAGCTGTGAAGGTATAAAAATGTTATTACAACTCAACAATATGACCACGTTTCACCCATTGAACAGAATGTTGTGTGATATACACTAAGTTATGTTGCAGCAAAAACATATTTTCACAAAATGACAAACTGATACAGTGTTTTGGAAAAGTATTATTCATGTATGCAGGGGCATGTGCAGGAATGTTTGCAGGTTGGGGAGGGGTGTCAGGACTGTGGCAAGAAATATTATAGGGTAGAGACATGTTCACCTACAAAATGTGCTAGAGATGGGTGTGTGTGTGTATGCATGTGTGTTTTAACCCCCAAAACCCACCCTCTTCACATGGACATGGTTTGGTCAATATGTACAAAATACAAACGAACCTTCCGCATGCAGCCCTTGAAGTTCTGGAACACACTGGTTCCCGCCAGCTGTCCTGTGTTGGGACTGCCGCCAACATAGAGAATACTGCTCGATAGCTGGGTAAACGTCCCTGTCGTGCTGCCAGACCGCCGATGCACACCATCTACTTCAATTGATATCTGCAAGTAGATATATAGAGCATATCCAAACACACATGTCCATTAAGATTATTAACAACAATATGACATGATACAATTATAAATCATGTTTAATTATCTCCAATAAAATTGCTGAATTAAGAATATTTATTCAACAGTTATATTTTGCAGTCCATTGTCAAATGTAAAATATTGGTCATCATAACAATAAATAAAAATAAAACAATTATTCGTAGAACATTTAATGGCTACTTTTTAATAGTTTTCACTTTATATAATTAAGTATGTGCACTGTATTCATACCTATTTGACCCATTAATTATCTTGAAAAAGGATCCTCCACCTCAGTGTGAGCACTGTCAGTGTACTCTGACGGTGTGCCACTTTTGGTGGAATGTAAGCATCTGACAGAAACTAGAAAATATATATTTGGACAACATAATGTGATGGAATGATTTCGATTCCATCCAGAACCTTTACTACAATTTTTACGTTATACTGACTTTTATTCTAAAATTTAATATTTTCTATCTGTGATATTTGTACTGTGTTTTTATTTAACTTTTGATTTTTTATATTGATGTTTCTCATCACATTATTGTTACATTTACCATAGTATGACACCCAACAGCTGATGTATTTTTCATACTGTGTATTTATTTGTGCATATAATTATATCATTATATGTATAAATATGTACACTATATTTATTTATGTATATAGGGCCATTCCATCAAAAAGTAAACCTTAGGGTTGAAATTTCATACCTTTAAGACCCATTTATATTCATCACTGTCCAATGATAAACTATCTAAACCTCAAGATTTCAGGAAACATTTAGTGCAGGACTGCTGTCATGTGACTTGGCAGCCATTTTGGTCAAAGAAAGATGACCTTGACGACCTTGTTGGTCCCTTCCACTTACAGGGATGCAAAAGGTTTACAGTCGAAAAGATGAAGAAAATCCAGTCATCCTTTCATGTACTGTGTGTGTTACTGATCTGATTACTTCCTGTACCATCTATCTTATTATAAGTTACCTCAACTTTCATCTACACTAGAATTGTCATGGAAAATAAAATGTATTATTTGGAGATGTTGCGTCAGTTACATTTCCATGTTGCGTCAGTTACGACATGAAGAAATTCAGAGGAGAAAATTAATATTCAGTTATCGGACTTGAAACTCCAATTAGTGTGTTACTTTCTGCTATAAGCGTGAAGGTTTTGCGGTCTTTAAATTCAGAGAAGATTTGTAGTGTATTTGGTATGTCAGTTTTCATATTACTTTTTTCGATACGTCAGTTACACAACTTGTTTTGGCTCACACATATAATGTTTGGACTAAGGAGACAAATTTCCAGTGGCAATTGTTAGGCCCAAGTAGTAACCTTATGATCAGGGGGAAATCTTAATAAAAGTTTTAAATAGTTTCATGACGTATGTTGTCTAATGCTTGTGATTGATGCGTCAGAGCGGGCAGCGTGGCCCAGTGGTACAGTGCCCGCCTGATGCGCGGTCGGTCTAGGATCGATCCCCGTCAGCTGACCACTGGGTTTTTTTCTCGACATAACCATATGTCCGACGCCGATATAACCGTAATTAAAATGTGTTGAGTGCGTCGTTAAACAAACCAAAAAAAAATAAAAAAAATTGATGCGTCAGTTACGGTGGAATTGACCTAAGAATTGTACACTTTTTTTTTTTAAAGCTTCTAATAGTGAACTGTGTTTGTTTACTTAAATATCAAATAGAAAATGCTAGATGGTAGGAATGAGTGTACAGTGATAGTAACATCAGATAGTTCTTTCTCAATAAAACTTGGACACAATCTCATTCATTTTATTTAATTAAAAGATATTAGTTTATTTTATTTGCTGGGAATCAATACCTGTTAATAACAAATTAGAACAAGTATTTTTTTTTCCATAACAAATTCAATTTATCAACATTTCATGTCAGTCAATGTTGGCAATCAATAAAGTGGAAAGCTCTCTTTGAGAAAATCACCAAAATGTCCACACAATTTCACAGTTTAGAGTCAGAAGCTGGAAATATCACTATTTATTTCAATTATACTGACAGTCAAGCCAGGGAACAACATTACCATTATAAACTTTAGAAATAGTGGCACTGCAGTATATATATCTGCTGTTTTTGTTTCCTTTATACATGTATTTGTTTTAAAATAGTTCACAAAATCTAAAAACCCAAGTACAAGTTTGCAAGAAAAATTATTTTCTCAATACATCAGCTGTTTTGAAAGTAGTGACAAAATTTTAGATATTATATGGTGTGTTTTTCCCCCCTCTGAAATACATAGCACTGCACCTATTGCAACCTTTGATGTTCTAATCAAAATACACTGCTGTCACTGGCCAGATCACATTCTAAGGTATTATACAAAATAAATAAATTATAATTGTTTTAGAAATTGTATCTTAGTAAAATATGAATTAATAGTGCCAAACAATTACGGTAATAATGTAAGTTGTTGTTTTTTTTAAACAGAAAGATCCCAAAGTCTTTTGAAATTTTCAAATCATGACTGAACCATATTAAAAGAATGATTACTGAAAACGAAACAGCTAATTATATTAAAAAATACATTTGCTAAACAAACTGAAATATTGTTTTTGTTTGTTAATTTAAGTTTGTGCAGACCACCATAATATGTTACAATATATATGAATAGTAAAGCCTGAGAGAAACAAAGACATTATTTCTCATTTGATGAAATGGACTAAAGCTATAATTTTGTGACACTTGATTTACAAGATGACCACTTAACAATACCATTCGCCACAATGGCCATCATTCTCTAATTTGTAGAAACAAGTGAGGGAGAGCTTGGTTATATATGCTTACATTTGGTGACAGACATTTGTACTTAGCTTATTAAACTTCAGACATACACCGTTACAAATTGAATAAAGTTTCCAATTCAGTATAATTTTAATTTTATTTGTTAAATTACACATAAAAATGTTTTTTCCAACATAAATACAAAATCAATGAACCAAATACATTTTTATTTGGTGTCAGTTCCATCTGATTTATTTAAAATGTCTCTGGACTGAGTAGTTGTACTGTTTGTATCTTCAAAGATAACTAGGTATACAAGTATTCATTAACAAAGTCTATGACAATAAAAAATATCTACAAAAATAGACCAGCACCATCATGCCAATTACATCTTTGTTTACCTCTTACATATATATATTTATAAAATTTAGGACCACCCACCTATTTCAAAATTATTGTATCTCTACAGGTAAGGTACACTGGGTACTAAAAACAACAAAACAAAAGTAAAGAGATATAATAAAAGAGGAAATGAAAAAGTATTCGGGGAAAGTAATCTACACTAGGACACACAGGTCACATGACAGCACACTGGACAAAACAACAAAACAATCTATTAGCAGTAGCAGAGGTTATGATAGCTGGACTCCACATAATTTTAACATCAGTCTATTAGCAGTAGCAGAGGTTATGATAGCTGGACTCCATAAAATAATAACACCAGTCTATTTGCAGTAGCAGCTACAGTAGGGGTATGATTGAATATTAATTTAAAACCAGTCTATTAACAATAGCTTAGCTGGACTCCCCGGAGTATTAAAACCAGTCTATTAACAGTAGTGTTTAGAGCGTGTCAGCTAGCGCTCAATAGAATATTAATTAACAGGCTTCTGAAATTAATGAGAAGAATGATTTCATTCGCAGGTCAATGTCACAAATGTGATATTCTGTAACCCATTTCTCATTCACTTATTAAATTCAGTGCACCATTTACATGGTCAAAATCGGTTATGCAAAAATTAAATGGCTTACATGGTTAGGGCTTTGTGTAACCCATAAATGGGTGAAGGAACTGTTAAATTCTCAGAAGCCTGATTAACAATGTAAAGTCAAGGCTCCAAAGGTTGTGGGGACGGGATGTAGCCCAATATATTCACTAGATGGGCGGTCGGTCTGGGATCGATTCCTGTCGGTGGGCCCATTGGGCTATTTCTAGCTCCAGTCAGTGCACCATGACTGGTATATCAAAGGCCGTGGTATGTGTTATCCTGTCTATGGGATAGTGCATATAAAAGATCCCTTGCTGTTAATTGAAAAGAATAGCCCATGAGGTGGTGACAGCGGGTTTCCTCTCTCAATATCTGTGTGGTCCTTAACTATATGTCTGAAGCTATATAACTGTAAATAAAATGTGTTGTTGAGTGCATCGTTAAATAGAACATTTCCTTCCTTCCTTCCTTCCTTCATTCCAAAGGCTGTATATTTTTCTAAATATTACAAAACACAAATTACTCAACTTGGTGGTATTAGCTAACAACATCCACAATGACTAGCTACACAATACTTATTTCACTGTTCAACAGATATGTAGAAATGTGTATCAGTGCTCCAGATAAACTACGTATTTGCATATTTTACGCATATAAAATGGTTAAATACGCAATTGTTTTTATTAGTGTGCGTACAAGATACGCAAACGATTTTCAATTCACTCAAAACTTTTCTTTTCCGAGCGTATCAAGGATTATTTATTTAAATTAAATACACAGTATTAATTATAGTAATAACGTTTAACTATTTATTGGAATATTTTCACTTAAATTCAATAAATGTAAAAATGGGGAGTAAAAAAAAATTTGGATGAAATTTCACTCAATTATTTTCAAAACAGGGAGTGAAATACCCAACAGGTCTAAAAATTATCTGGAGCACTGGTGTATGCATTGTGAACAACTCTTATAACCACAGAACTAAACACAACCAGCCATAACTAATTGAAATTCAATTCTACTGGTCACTCATACTTTAAATTCCATCAGTAGCTAGCATTATCGCATGTTCAGATAAATTTTCTAAGCACATCTGACATAACCATGCCACTAAAGCTGACCAAGTCATTGATTATTAGAGATCTGGACATGACACGGCACCGAATCATATAAAATCTACTAAGAGAAACCAAAATGGAATGGCAGAATAATCAACTGTTAATCAGACTATAATAACTAACCTTTTAGATTTTCAAAAATCAATATAATTTGTGTGTGTGTGTGGGTGTATATAATTTGTGTGTGTGTGTGTGTATGTGAGTGTGTGTGTGTGTGTGTATGTGAGTGTGAGCGAGTGTGTGTGTGTGTGTATATATAATGTGTGTGTGTGTGTGTGTGTGTGTGTGTGTATGTGTGTGTGTGTGTGTATGTGTTTGTGTATACATGTGTGTGTGTGTGTGTTTGTCTGTGTTTGTCTGTGTCGGTGTCTGTGTGTATGTGTTTGTGCATGTTTGTATTAGCCATATGTGATTGCCATAAACCCTACTGAGGCCTAATATGCTCCCACATGTTACATAAGCTATACATATAAATGAATAGCAATTTTAAAAGAAATATCTTAAATTACAAACTCCATGGTCATGAAAGTCTTAAAGAATGCAGTTTCAAGTATCCCCCCTCCCCACCTTTTTTAAAGTGTCAGTGAGTCATTGTTAAACTTTCAAAAAAATCCTTAACTGCTAATGATATAGTTGTGGAACCCTAGTACAGTATTTGCTGCCCAGGTACAAATTAAGCATTGACATGCTGCAAGCAGGTGTCACATTCTTGCAAGGTAGAGATTGTTTGCTGTCAGTGTTTACACCTGCATGACCTGACCACTCAGGTTAATGACTATGGGATATTGTACCTGGTCAGACTGAACGTGTCAGGTGTAACTTGAAACAGGTGACAAGAATCACTGTGAAGTATTTCTATACAAAATACATGTCTTGACAGAAGCTATATGTACAATTACAAAACACAACGTACCTTCAAAACAAATATTATATGACTTTCTCAAATTTACACACTTGGAAAAGTATTATTTTCCACTTTAACTTGTGGCTTCATAAGCCAGGATGCAGCCCAGTGGTAGCGTGACTGCTTGATGCATGGTTGGTCTAGGATTGACCCTCATCAGTGGGCCTATTGAGCTATTTCTCATTCCAGCCAGTGCACCACGACTGGTATATCAAAGGTTGTGATATATGCTATCCTGTCTATGGGATGGTACATATAAAAGATTCCTTGCTACTTTGTCGGGCTGCTGGTGCTCCCTTGCACCTGCCAGTGCAGGCGGTCCCTCCTCTCCCATCCCCACCTTTCCTGTCCTGGACGCCCAAGACAGGTGTGTGCTACAACAGCTTGTTCTGAATGTACACGTAAAATCCTATGACATGACATGACATTATGGAAAAATGTAGCAGGTTTCTTCTCTAACACTATGTTATAGTTACCAAATGTTTTATATCCAATAGCTGATGATTAATAAATTAATCTGCTCTAGTGGTGTCGTTAATCCAGGGATCTAGCTCAGTGCATGGAATGCATGCCTGAGGTTCTTAGATCATAGAATCAAACCTCCATGGATTATCCAAACCTATTGGATTTTCTCTCGTCTGACCGAGTGCTCCACAACTGGTAAATCAAAGTATGTGCTGTCCTGTATGTGGGAAGGTACATATAAAATGCCTCCTTGCTGCTAATGGCAAAATGTAGTGAGGTTTTTTCTCAAGACTCTGTCAAAAGTGCCAACTGTTTCACAATGTACAATATTGTCCATAGTTTCAAATGACAGGTTAATTTTGCCACGATTTTCTAACTGATTTAAATGGATGTATTTTTCTAAATCAAAAGAAAATGGCAGCTACATATTAGTTGTAACATAACAGCAAAATCCAGCTGCAATTTACAGTTTTTTTCCTATTCTGACATGTACTTTGCACAGAAAACAAAGCACCAATAGTATACATCTTTCTTTCTTTCCTGTGACAAAGAGTGAGAAGAAATCCTTTTAAGAGCACTTTTGAACCAAAATAATATTTGAACAGTAATTTGCGACGTGTATTTGAATAGTTGCATCAAGTATTGATCTTTTTCCTGTTCACCTTTCACTCGAAAACTGGAATCATTAAAGCCTCAAATAGAACATTCTAGCTACAAAAGAATCTCTGTAGACAATTGGAAACATGAAATCAGATACTGAAAATTGTTGTGGACAATAATGTTTTTTTGTAATACACACTAAAAATATTGAATTACATCTTGTTCTTTATTTTGTGCAACTTGAAATATATTGCAAAGAATTAACTGAGCAGTAATTTTAGTAAATTTCTTCTCACAACTAACACTGCAGCACCATGGTCCAAACATTATTTCCTTTACCTAAATAATCTTCCATTATGAAGAAGAAGCTTGTTTTGTTTAATGACACCACTAGAGCACATTTATTTATTTATTATCAGCTATTTATGTCAAACATCTGATACTTTTGATCTATAAGTCTTAGAGAGGAAACCCGCTACATTTTTTCATTAGTAGCAAAGGATCTTTTAAATGCACCATCCCACAAACAGGATAGCACATATCATGGCCTTTGATATACCAGTCGTGATGCACTGGCTGGAGCACCATGACTGGTGTATCAAAGGTCATGGTATGTATTACCCTGTCTGTAGGATGGTGGATATAAAAGAACCCTTGCTGCTAATTGAATAGAGTAGCCCATGAAACGGCGACAGCGGCTTTTCCTTCTCAGTATATGTGTGTTCCTTAACCATATGTCTGATGCAATATAATCATAAATAAACTGTGTTGAGTGTGTCATTAAATAAAAATGTCTTTCTTTTCTACTTAGCCTTTATTCTATTTCCCAGTCTAAGCTTGCATAAAACAAATACTGTCTTTACAGGCTACTCTTTACACTAGCTCTTAGTGTGGGTGGTTGCTTAAGATATGATTCAATAATTATATATATGTTAGGTCGAAATGGCAGGCCTAATTGTCACCTTGCCATTTGTATAACACTACTCTTTTCTTTGCTGGCAGAAGGGATGTTTTAAATAAGAGCCTTTGCACAGATAGAACAATTTATCATCCATTAAAGGGGTTTTGTAGGAGATATTGCTGGCACTACAATTTGTGACATCTTCTGTGATATTCTCCACAGGAGATACCACTTCTTATAATCTTGATTGGTCAAATTTTAATCACAAGACAATATTTTGTTACATCACTGTGTTTGTTTCACGCTAAACCTATCATTAGTGATGTCATGCACTGCCGTTCTACCAGTTAATGAGTCTACCGCTGCCAAATATAGTGACATTCAACCCACATTACTGACAACTGTCGCAAATGAAAAGAATGATAATGGATGATAAAAAGAATATGTCCCTCATGTCTTATGATATTATAATTTATCAGCACTCGTTGACAAACGTACAAAAATCCTCAGCAAGCCTCAGATTTCATACTTTTATCAACTGATGCTGATAAATTATGTTATCACAAGACACTCGGAGAGTATGCTCTATATATAATACACTTTTTACTACACTCGACTTGAAACTGTTTTTACATGCTCATATACCACAAAGCTTTTGAACATGCCCGGCCTGGGTTTAACCTCTGACATCACTAGTGACCAAGTCTTGGCCAGGAAAGGGGGGGGGGGGGAGGTAAGTTTGAGGTTGGTGGAATTTTGATTAAAAATTTCACAGTTAGGTCAGAGACGTAAGACAAAAAACAGTTGATTTACTACACTTTTATTAAGCACTGGGCAGATGAGGTGCCTCCTCAACCAACTTCAGTTCTGTTGTAATGCAAACACTACAGTGTGGACTAAAACTTTAGAGAAACAATTTAAAAAATAAAAAACATCGAAACAACTGAACTGGTGTGGCCAATAACCAAAGACAATATTTCGACCTTCCATATTAACTCATTTAACATCTATCCATAAACAAATTGAATTACGGTCAACTTGACATTCTCATAATTTCATATTCCTTTCTTTTTCTCCGTAATTACATAGAGGATCATAACTACAACACCTGATCTACAACATATTATTACAGTTCTGCCTGATGTGCTATAATCAGCAGCCCAATGTCTGTCTAACCATTATATGACTTCTGCTAAGACAGATATTTAGTAACCATAGAAACTGTTGAGCTGTAGGCAAATTGAAAGGAAAAATGGCTGAACTACCAACTACCATAAAGAGGTAGAAATGAAAAGTTTCATGTCAGAAAGCATTCAGTGTAACTGACTGCACAGAGAGCAATTAAAAGAAGCCTTCTGTGTAGGTACATGTATTTAAAAGTAATAGTTCTAATATAGCATTTTAATTGATGGTTTGTTTCTAGTGGCTGGGATAACTGTTTGTTGATTTCTTGTTTGGGTGTTTGTGTATGAGTAGGGGATTGAGTATGTTAGCATTCCATTTTAAGTCGATCTTTGATAGTTTGTCATATCTTTTAAGTCTACCTCTGATAGCTTGTCATATCTTTTAAGTCTACCTTTGACAGCTTTTCATATCACATCTTTTAAGTCTTTTCTTGATTCCTCAACCACAATAGTACCCCGTATATGACTTTTGTTGCCATTTTGCTACTACTCTACCATTTCCCCCATTAGCTGTGCAACTTATTGCAAGCACAGAACCATGCTAACAAGTTTAAAATTCAAAATACATAATATATTATGCATATTTTTACCAAAACAGGCAAAGGCTCCAACCATGCATTTAGACACACACTGTACAAGACACAATTGGTGTTTATATTTGTAAACCTCAGACACTGTGCAGGAAGTTGCTGACAATTCTGACACTTACAATAAAAGGATCAAGAGGTACACATTTTCAGATTTACACATTCAGAATACACATTGTCAAAGGAATACAGGAGATGCATATTTTTATGTACATAAAAAAACACTTTGTTTGATTTTCATGCATATAGTGAAGATAACAGGCTTGTATACTGCTTTGTATTTGAAACAACCAGGATTCTGCCCATGGTGGTTGGTACTCATCTGACCTGTTAAAAAGCCAACCAACAGTGCTACTGCCAACTACCACTTGTACCACACTTTGCTGTCGGCCCCTTTGATCTTACCCGTGGTATAACCTATAGTTAGACGATGGGCGTGTCTAACCTAATTTAAAATTTCAAACTATTTTGTGACGTCAAGGTGGCGCAACAGAAGGGGGCATGGTACAAGGTAGTTACCTCATACCTTTACGAGAGTTTCGTCTAGTTAGACCACTGTTCTGCAAAACTCTTGTAAAGGTATGAGGTAACTACTACATATAAAACAATGTCCACATAATAAAGTCATACTATTTAATTGTTATGAAGCCAAACTATTTTATATTTTTACCACTCATATATTTATAGGCAGAACCTTGAATAAGGGGTCATCCATTTGTATATATAAGCTCTGAAGAATGAGGAATATAATCATTTCCATTCCATAAACTTGTGGTTCAAAAACTGATGGTTGTGACTTGGCCATTTATGGTAAGAAAATGTTGTTTAATGACTATATGTATATGTATAACCATACAAAAACCCAGTTTTATGAGTATGTCTTTCTGTAAGCATATTCATAGACAAACTCTGACAAATGACTGCAGCACAAACTGGAACACAGAACAAAAAGATGGTGGTGTTTAGATCTTCAGTGGTCTCTGTATGACTCTATTAATAATTTTAATGGAGTAGCAGCATCAACAGTTTTCTCATCATTTGCCAATCCATTTTCTTCAATGAGTTGTGCCTCTTGAGATTCTTCAAAGAAACTAGATATTTTCTCAGAGACAACTTAATAAAGAACTGTCCATGAAACAAGCAAAGTTTCACTGCTGAGACACAGTCAGACACAGTGAGATTAAGTCAGTTATGTTGAACGCATACATCCAAATAAGCACAATCCCCAGTAACCTAGGTGCACTGGTTACCACAAAATACAACTCAATTAGTGCACTGAATAAAGATTCAGTCATATTATTATTCAGTACAAAACATTTGTTTTTGTTCATGTTTTAGTGGATTTTTTATTTTTTATTATGATTTTTTTTTTGTAGGTTGTTTTTATTTATTTATTTTTTAGAAGGGGAGGAGGGCTTTTTCAATGTTTCCATTACTATTAGATTTATAATAAAATTGTACAAACATTTTTAAGTATACAGAGACTCGCTTTCCATGACATCAGCTACATTATTTTTCTCAGTAATTGGCTTGATAATCAATTAATATTAACATCTTCATGTTTATTTGACCGCATGTTGAGCATGGTGAAAACAATACCAGTCCAGACACTTGCTACCATATCAGTCCATGAGATATAGGCATGATATCGAACTAAAATAAAAAGAAGTAGGGATAAACAGTGTCATATCTCACTTGGCTTAGCATGTGGTAACCTCATAACTTGAACCACGGTCTTTGATTTATTTCAATTCCCAAGATCCATCTACATAATTATTATACTCCATAGTATACATTAAATCTAAACCGTATGCAATTCTTTTAACTTAGTCTTTTTTGAAACTGTAGAATAGAATAAATTGTACATGCATTTCATAAATGTCTGTCACCATTTTTTGTTTGGACAAAACCTAACCAAACTACACCATTAATAATTTGAATAATACCCTTTGAGCAATTTAGCCATTTGTGTTGCAAAGTAACCATTACAATATCAAGTGGCAAGGATGTGGACATTATTTAACTGGCTAATAACAGAGCTGGTACAAGAGATGGAATCTGTTTGAATGTTCTCTCTACATGCAAATGTGCCATTCTAGAGCCTACATGAGCTGGGGAGACCACTTGGGTGAGATCTCACACCGGCTTTACGTTCACTTTGCTAAAAGCAAGCTGCAATCTCTGCTGTGTTGATATTAATACACGTTATTACTCAATGCCAATAAGAAACTAAAATCTAAGTAAACTCGCAATATTGATTTTTATATTCTCCATTACAAATTCCCATGCAGCAAATGTTTTCAAACATCCTGAGTTACATATTTTTCTCTCTCGTAATAATGCACACAACATTAGCAAATCCATTATGTAATCTGGCTTCATAAGCATTACACCACTGTAAGCTGCAACTCTGCTTTTACATTTTGAGTATTTTGAAACATTTGACCTATTATATATTTATTTAAACGTAAATCTTTTGTCTCCAGGAATATGATGGTCAACATAATGGTGGAGCATGATCTATTAAAGGAGCATTCTTGGTATAACCTGAATAGACACAATCCAGTTTCAGTCATGGTCATGGATATTAAAGGAAATGCACTAAAGATACTAACATCAGGTTTAGGAAATGCTGGTTTCAAAATGGTGCATAAAAATAGGCAACAACCAAAAGTCAAGAGGTCAAATTTGAACTTAAAGCAATCAACACAAAGGGGTCATAAACAATATATGTAGGTAGTAGAATAAGGCACGGTGCTTATAGACATTTTAGAATTTAGACTCAGGTTTAAACTTTAAAAACTGTATAACATACAAACTGCTTTCTTGAATCCAGTGCCATTGCTAATAAAAAAAATTGAGTTCTGACTCGACACACTACCAGTCTCTAGTCTTTAGCTATATGCTATATGTATGGGCAATACTTTGCAAAATCTGGACTTCAAAATTTTATAAGCATGGGGAAACAGGTCTTCTGAGTTTTTCAAATTTGCATAAACCATTTACAGGTTATGCAAAAAGTAACCTTGTTTATTTTGTGTAACCTGCTACGACAATATAATTCATGTTGCAATCAAATGAAGAGGTCTTTGAATATTGAAAATATTTGCATAACCTAGTTACTTGTTATGCACAAATATTTCAGGTTACCCATTTCATTTTGTGCAACCTGCTATGATTATATGTCCTAAATTTAATATTCGAACAAAACCTTAGTTACACAGAACCAAATTGCATGAGTAATATGAGAATGAAATTATCATTCACATAGTTTTCAAAGATGAGAGCCCTATTACACAAAGTGATACTAGTGCTAATATCACCAAAGGGCATAATTACCGTATATCCTTACAGTCTGTGCCACAATGAATGCCTTTTTTCATACTATGTAATTTACAACAAGTTATTTATTTCTGAACAGATTTTTTTTTTTAAATGGACTTAAAAATAGTATTTTTTTGGTTTTATTTTCAAAACAATTTTACTTTTCTTCATACATCAAAAAAATTGAAATTATTTACAAAAAAACATTTTTGTAGGAGGATGGGATGGACTGTAAAATGATCTTAGTACTAAGATATCTTCATGGAACTGGGATTTGGACTACAAAAGCTATGCAGATTCCCAAGTTGAAGTCTGGCAGTCGGGACACTGGTAAAAGCTTATCTGTAATACCTACATGTTGATGGACCATCCAGATTTTTAAGCTGGAATTTTAATCTGGAAGATGAGTAAAAATCCTAAAACAATTTATAAGCACGTGCCAAGGAAACCTGTCTACACACACTGTACAAGGAAACACGAAACTAACAGAGGGAAGAGGACCTAGGTAGACACTGAGCATGCCGCTGACATGCAGTTTTACTTACAAAACATACACCCTTGTCCCTAGTAAGCTGATTGTTACAAAAATTGAAAAATGCAACAAATGAAAAATAAATGAGGAAGTAGATAAGGTGAGTCATACACATACACAGTGCAAATCTACATTTGAAAATGATTCTCAGTATTACTGTCATTAACATACTACTAACTATACACCTACATCTGATAAAAACATTTGCATAGCATCTTTAATATTCATTACAGTCAGTTAAGGCATAAATTTAAAAAGAAAAAAAAATTAAATGACATTCTTCTAAAAGTTCATGCACGGAAAAGTAAATGACTGGCTTTTTCTAAAGGATTCTTTCTTTCTTTCTCTTTATTCCAGGGTGGAATTATTCTTTCAACAAATATAACACAAAGATACAAACAAACTTGGAAAACTAATTCATCCAACACAGTTGAAAATTATAGGAACAAGTAGGTGTGTTAATGTTAAAATTTAAAATAAATATTAAATACATGCTCCTTTTATTAATTCACACAACTGAAAAAGTGCATAGTATGTGCAAATATAGATGCTGGTTAATAGCAAATGGGCATTTATTTAATATTTGGACAGGAAGCTCAGTTTCTTGCACAATTAGAATAACTACAATGTATGAGGTCTTGGAAAATATCTCTCATAGTTACCTCTCTTGCTTCTCTTTTGATCACTAGGTGGTGCCACCGGTTGTCATCGAAGCGGACATGACTAGGTTTAACCTCAGTTTCATACGCCCCTGATCCCAGATTTATTGTCAGCTTGATACCACCTTCCTTCACTGCTACATTCAAATAGTCTTTTAAATCACCTATAAAAAGTAGATAAAAACATTTGATGTAATATTATTTTATTTATTTATTTTAATTTCATGCTTATTTCCAATTAAAGTTCAAGCACGCTGTCCTGGGCACACATTTCAGCTATTTGGGCTGTCTGTCCAGGACAGTGGGTTAGTTGTTAATTGTTAGTGGTTAATGAGAGAGAAGAGGGTGTAATGGTCTTACACCTACCCATTGAGTCGTTGAAACTCGCTCTGGGTGGGAGCCAGTACCGGGATGCAAACCCTGTACCTACCAGCCTTATGTCCAATGTCTTAATGACGACACCAGCAATAACAGCAATAACAGGCCCTGGATTCAAATAAACAGGTTCTGGATTCAAAATGTTTTGGGATTAAACTTTCTATATTTTATGTCTCTAGTAGCTCTAGATAACTACCTTGAGTATTGGAATATTGTTTTAATTTAAAAAAGAACACAAAACTTGTCTCAATCAATCACTAATTCTTCAGGAAACTAATGAAAAAAAAAAGATACCAGTGAAATATTTAGGACTGGCATAAATTTGTTCTTAACTACTGAAGAGTTCTTCACGTATGGCGATATATCAAGCATTTCCACTTGATAGCATAAAATCAATTGCAGCATGGCCGTGCTAGCTCGGTCAATAACGAATCCCACAAATCAAGAGGAAAATGAAGCATCCTTTTTGCATTTCGCTGTGAAATCAGACTTTAATCATCATTTTTTGCAGATTCACTTCCCACCATAGACTGTTCCCCAAACAACCAGCCTTAATAAATATCACTCCATATATATTTCAGTTTGATTTTTACCAAAACTGGTGCAATTGTGTTGTGATTCAATCAAAACCAAAGAAACAACCCCAAAATACTCAGAGCTATTCTGAATATTGATGGTGCTACCCTGTATGTAAAGTAATACATTCTTTAATAATATTATAATTTTTAAAAAAAACCAAAAAACCTACAGCACTGATCAATTATTTTTGTTGACTTGATTAACAGCACTTCTGGTAATAAGTATTTTTATTTGGCATGTCCTAATAATACAACAGGCTTTAATATAATAAAATTAAATGTAAAATTTGTATACAAATTACAATTCTCATTTGGGCAATATGTGAAAATATTTGGTTAATTCTTACAAATATGAGGTTATTTTTCAGTGTTCTAATGTACAAAAGTAATAGTTTGACTTTTGGGAGCTAGAAGTAAAAGGGTATTTCCATAGTTTTGAAGTGAAATGGTTTATTAGTTGACATCTTTATACTACCGTAATAGGCATCTGAACATTTTGTCACAGTGACTTTGATGCAGTCTAAAGCTGTGTCTGAGCACTTGTTTCAGTTAAATGCCACAGTTGTTTTGAAATGTCAATCCTGACATTGTATATTGTTATATATAACACATATATGTAGTTGTACAATAGGACTTAAAAGTGAATTTCATAAGTATTATATTCACCCATACGTAATGCAAACATTGATTATATTTATCAGTATAAAAATAAATAAATAAAATATGGGTTATATTCAGCAGTATAAAAGGTAATTCAAATATAGGTTATATTTACTAGTGTAAAAGATAATTCAATATGGGTTATATTTACCAGTGTAAAAGATAATTCAATACTGGTTATATTTTACCAGTGTAAAAGAGAATTCAATATGGATTATATTTACTAGAGTAAAAGTGAATTCAATATATGGGTTATATTTACTAGTGTAAAAAAGAATTCAATATTGGTTATATTTACCAGTGTAAAGATAATTCAATACTGGTTATATTTACCAGTGTAAAAGAGAATTCAGTATGGGTTATATTTACCAGTGTAAAAGATAATTCAATACTGGTTATATTTACCAGTGTAAAAGAGAATTCAGTATGGGTTATATTTACCAGTGTAAAAGATAATTCAAT
>JAECMU010000303.1:23028-34970 GCA_016106625.1 Dracogyra subfuscus | reverse complement strand
GTGTGTTTATATATGTGTGTGTGTGTTTAGGTGTTGTGTGTGCATGTGTGTGTGTGTTTGGGTTTTGTGTGTGCATGTGTGTGTATTTGGGTTTGGTGGTTTTGTGAGCGCAGATACAGTCTTTAAACTCAATACTTACAGAATCCTCAGTTCATCTAACCCGTCAAAGGCGCCAGCATGTATGACGAGCAGCTGATAGAAGTTACGCATGTGTCTGCAACATATAAACATTTAATTATCGACACGTGTAGTAAAGTCTGATATTTTGACATTTTTAACTAGAAACACAACTATGTCATAGTCAAATACTAATGGCGACAGTGGTTAAGCTGTCATCTTTAAAGGTGCATGGTGGGCTTATTGGCCTATTTGTCGTTCCAACCAGTGCACCACGACTGGTATATCAAAGGCCGTGGCACGTGCTATCCTGTCTGTGGGATGGTGCATATAAAAGATCCCATGCTACTAATGTTAAAAGGTTGCGGGTTTCGTTTCTGTGACTGAGTCAAAATGACCATTTGTTTGACACACAATAGTCGATGATTAATAAATCAATGTACTCTAGTGGTGTCGTTATACTAAACAAATTTTAAAGGTACATTCTCAAAGTTGCAAGTGTCATATTTCGCTATAACTACGCAACTTGTGACAAATAACTGCTATTAATCGATCTCTCATATAATGTTTTCTCTAATTAAGTGAAGAACAACACAACTGTAATGTCTTCTCATTCAGTGTAAGCAGTGGTCTTCGCAAGAATCTTTAGCGAAAACTATAAAGTACAAACAAAATATGTATGGTATATGCATTAAGATCGCCCTTATAGAAACTTATCGCTCCAGCCAGTGTACCACGACAGGTATGTGTTATCCTGTCTGTGGGATGGTGCATATAAAAGATCCCTTGCTGCTAATAGAAAAGTATGGCCCATGAAGTGGTGACATCTTGTTTCCTCTCATTATCTGTGGTCTTTTACCATATAGCCGACGCCCTATAACCGTTAAATAAAACATTTCCTACCTTCACTTAAAGGATTTTGCAATACTACAAATTTATAAAATTGTAGTAAAGGAAATTATCTGCATGTAATTCAATGTATAATCTTTACATTTCAAAAGAAAAATGAATATAATAAGTTTGAACATTTGATCATAATGCAACTTTGAGACTGCCTTTGTAAGGCAAGTAGGTACTGGGTTCGGGTCCCAGACTGAGTTTCAACGACAGACATCTCTCTTTCTCATTCCCTCATTATTTATTCCTCTCTCTCTCTCTCTCTCTCTCTCTCTCTCTCTCTCTCTCTCTCTCTCTCTCTCTCTCTCTCTCTATATATATATATATATATATATATATATATGCCTATGCCTATGCCTGTGTGTCTCTATTTATTATAATATCAGGCTTCAATTTATATTCTAAGAACAAATGATGTGATTTCGTTTCGTCTACTTACAGTTCTCTTAACTTTTTATATCTCTGAAAACCATAGGGACGCAGTTCTTCAATGCCGGTGTTGCTCAGATGTCTGAAATTAAGCAGTGAAAATGCATGTATTCACTAGAGATTACCCGTAATTTTCGTCATTCGTGACGCCTTCTTCCCGTCTTGTCGGACAATTCAAATGACTTTTCACTCAATTCGTTAGTTAGCACGCGTAATACTGTTAATAATGTGCAAACGACAACTCGTTATAAGCCATTGAGGTTGTAATTTTATTATGTTAGCACACAATTGTGCATTTTCGTCAGTTCAAACAAAATAATAACAAAGCGGCAGTGCAAATGTAGAGAGACATCGAGGAGCAGGTCTAATGGTTCTCGAGGGCTTCTCCAACAATTACGAACATTACAAGCATTTCAATAACGTGAAAGGACATTTTAAACCGATAAACGGTGTTATCAAAGACAACCAATTACTTAGAACTGTCTTCATGCCATAAAGAATCCTCTCGTTACCAAGGGTCGTAGTTAGCGCTGCTTTTTTTAAAGTGGGTAACGGCAATGATCAATGACAAAATTGGCATGCATCGTCCTTTATCAGATAATAAGGCTATTCTAGTCTGTTGTGATATAAAATATTACACTAGAATAAAATAGCCTTATGATAAATTGGCATTTTTTAATAATGAAAGGTTACAACTGTGAATACTTTCCCCTCGTCCCGTACTCTAGCAATAACACAACAATCGTCTTCGGACAAGTTACGAAATTTTTTTCAGTACTAGCGCGCAAGACTAAGGTGCGATAGATGGCAGTATCGATTTATCTCGATGGACACGGGGTTTGTGTTTCAGTTCCAACCAGTACCAACGAGTAGAACAAAGTCTGTAGTATATACGGCTCTGTTTGTTCTGAAAGTGCTTAAAACAGATTCCGTGGTGTGTGTGGGTTTTTAAAAATTAGGAATGAGACATGTGGCCGTAATGAGTTTCATTACACTCTAGACTGTTTTAAAATAAACACGTTAGACACCAAATAGTCATGGTTTAACGTATGCTGTTGAAGAGTTGTTAAACAAAGATTTATTTTATTTTATTTTACTTTCAATCACTGTCGACTGTCAAAACAATTCAGACACTGTGGTGTTGTTTGGTTTACGTAATTTGTTGATATCGAGGATGTATGCTACATCCTGAAGTGATATAACAAACGGTGTTCCAAAAGGCATCAAAACAAATACATGCCTATGACCATCACAATCTACTCATCATTGTTCAACACATCAGATGAGGTTCCTTGCCTTGTTTTTAATAAGGAAAATGTAATTTCTTTAATTAAAAGTGTACACAAAATAGCATTTATGTTATAGTACATGTTTAATATTTTTGCGAACAGGAATTTAGTGTTACAAATACCAATAATACGAATTGCTAGCATACAGCATTATTTGAACATTCTTATTTTGTTTATACACAGTTGAATTAATAAACAATTTGCATATTTCTTTAAACATATCAGTACAGGTACACAATCAATAGCTAGGATAAATGACTACAAGACATGGGTGCAGAGGACACAACTGGACAAAATCTTAAAATTCGGTAAAACATGATAGAGATATTCAAGCAAAATGAGCTGGCCTGAAACCTTTTCACCATGTATTTCCATCATTTTACCCACAGTATTGGTTGTAATCCATGTAAAAATGTTATGTAACTGTTTGTCATTAATGCTAATATAAGTAAATGTTGTTATCCAGATTCTTGCATTATAATTTAATTCGGACAAAAATCAGCCCCCCCCCCCCCCCCCCCCAAATGGGAACCCGTACGCATATGACAGATGCCCAGAACTGGTTATGTTCAAAGTTTTAAAAGTTAAAACGTGTTATTTTTTTTAATCCGAAAACAAAGCAATTTTGTTTGTTTTCAAATAATATAGCATTGCTTCAATCCTATTATAAATATATTCTTCCTAAAAAATCTCAATTTAAAGGGGGGACAAAGGCGAAATTAGGGATTAATCTCATTTTCGCAAAAACAGAGGACATACATATTTTGAATGTCAGCCCTTAATATATGGTAGACAGTATTAGCCCCATATCCACAGCAACAGCACTGATGCTTCTAATGGACACTGCACAGTAACTTTGAAATCATCGCGTAGATAATACGATTAATCTGAATTCACAGCGAATAATTTCAATAGCTTTAGGTAATGACGTGTCACACGGTCCAGAGTACGAAACTGTGGCTTCTGTGAATTTAGCTAGAAGAAATTGAACATGGCATCTAAACCTCGTATTAGGCTTCACGTGCGCATCTCATTTCCAGCTAACTCGATGTGTGACCCGAGTTCACTGTGAATGAACGGTGAAACCAGTTGACAATAACCTCGGATAATTGTTGACGTCATTGGACGTTTTATCGCAAGGCCACAAATCCATGAAGCAAAAAAAATATTCCGGCAAACTTAATGGATGTATTAAAAACGCAACCGTAAAATTTCTTTTTATTTCGGTCAGTACTAGCCACACCTTACATCAGGATGAAATTCGTTAATAAAGAATGACTACGGGCTGATACAGCAATATATGTTTATCACCACCTTGTCCTTTATATGTCCAAGCTTATATTATAAACAGACAGACAAACAGACAGACGGATAATTTATTAAAGTCTCACCTCATAACAACAGATTATAATTTAGTATATATTTTTATTTATTTTTTTGGTTTGTTTAACGACGCACTCAACACATTTTAATTACGGTTATATCGGCGTCGGACATATGGTTATGTCGAGAAAAAAAACCCAGTGGTCAGCTGACGGGGATCGATCCTAGACCGACCGCGCATCAGGCGGGCACTCTACCACTGGGCCATGCTGCCCGCTAATTTAGTATATAAATGCAAACAATGTAAAGTATAAAATTGTAATGAGTTATACTGAGTTATGAGAGACTATTCGCTGAAAATATCTATAAGACAAATAAAGTAAACAGCCGAATATAGAAGAGTTAAAACAATGGCAGCACAAATAAACCAATAAAGATACATACAAAATGAATGAATGAATGAATGAATGTTTAAATACACCCCAGCACGAAAAAATACATCGGATATTGGGCGTCTAAAGATATATACAGTTAGAATAGTATACACACATCGTCTCATAGTATATAAAATGGATTATTCATATTTAATAGAATAATTGCCTGATGTTTAATGGGGTAGCAGTGATCGCCGTTGATTGACCTTTGGTGTTATTTACTTCCCGTTCTAACTAATACTAACACCGCACGACTAAATACGCGGGACTAGAACACGACTTAATTAGATTATGGTGTTTGTGGTTTTTAAACAACTTCACCTAAACAGAAGGCTTGACAGTCTACAAAAGTGGCATTAAACAGTCATCTGGTGATCAGATAAAACCACTTTTTTGTGGCATTAAACAGTAATCTGGTGATCGGATAAAACCACTTTTTTGTGGCATTAAACAGTCATCTGGCAATCGGATAAAACCACTGGCTTCTAATAATTGTGACGTCAGACGCTGTTCTAATGTAAACATTCTTTGCAGGTGCTTACTTGCATTTTAGTTTTAAATTTTTTTAAAACCCAAGTCGTAATTTGATATGTAAATGCTATATTTGTTCGTTGCAGTTCAACAATTATGGTTGAAAATGGATGTTTGAAAAATTGGGAAACGACCTACCTGAAAATGTATCAAACATCCGTCATGCGCACAAGTCATTTTCTAGTGACCTGATAGCATATAGCAACGCCAACGTTATTATGCTAACAACGAAGGTGTTATCAGGAAGTGACATTTTAACATGTAGAGGTTATTAGGTCACCGGAAGCATGGTTGCATGACGAATACACTTAACGGTACCTAGCCTTACATTACAACTCATAGTTCGTTTCAGTTTCACATTTGCTAATTTCCAGTCCACAAAAAGTGTACCGGCAGTTATTAATTTATTTTGTTCCAGGTGTATTATTTGGATTTGACCTTTAATGTAAATGTGTGCTAACGGACAATGACATGTGACATTTGATATGTGACATTTGAAGTGGGCCAGGTAAAAGCCATTTGGATGAGTGTAGGAGAATGCTTCCTGGCGAAATTGTTCTTACAATTCTCATACACGATTGTCCAGCATCTAAAGAATAAAATCACTATCTTTAAAAAGTGATAACGATTTTCAGCTGTTTTTAACATTAGATAGGTTCATACATGTTGCAGAATGTTTGTGTTTTTAAAAGTAAATTAATTGAAAGTACAGCTATATAATCCTTACCGTCTCCTACAAACCAGCTTACCAGTTTAGTATGGATGTGGTAGTTAAGCACATGTCATGTTTTTTCCTTTTCCTTATCAGAAAAGTCATCAGTGTTAAGTCATTACAACAACAAAATCCAAAATGGGGGATATATGTGGTCTAATTATTTTCTTTCTAAACGATTTTTAGAGGGAAAAAACTTGACCGTATCAAAAGGGCTGTCTTGAACATTCTTCGATTCCATTTTCCTCCAACCTCTGGCTATTGTCAGGAAATAACGAACACTGGCGGTTATGACCATCACATTGTAATATAAAAGCGCTGTTTACGACCATGTGAACAAAACATGTCACCCGCCTACAGCATGGTTCCATAACGATTCTCTTTTCACCGTACGGCGACATGTGGAGAGAGAGAGTGGGAGAGGAGAGTGGCCTGTGGCCGTCAGAAAGCAGACGACAGTTTGCCTCATTTCTATTAACGTCGCGAGTCGGCTCATTAGGGTTCCAACCTAATCAGATCTGCGATCCCACATTATTTAGAAATAACGCTCAACAAACTATAGATGTCAGAATTTCTAAATTAAGGGTCATATTTTAAGTAATTTTTAATATTGTATATACATAGTCAAGAACATTCTTCTGTCTTTAGATCTGAATGGTTTTGACTACTTTTTCAGCATAGTGGGATGTATAGGCTACATATATAAATACTTAAATGATATCATGATGAACCAGCCATATAAGGCGATTTTGTGTTTATATTTTGAAATATGAATATTAACATAAAGTATTATTGATTCTTTACCAAATAAATTTGTATGTATGTGTGTTGTTTGTCTTATTTTTGTTTTGTTTTGTTGTGTTTGCGGGGTTTTTTTATTGTTGTTTTTGTTTTGGGTTGTTTGTTTTTCGGGAGGAGAAGGGTTGTGGGTTGGTAGGTGTGTGTGTGTCTGTGTGTGTGTGTGTGTGGGTGTGTGTGTGTGTGTGTGTGTGTGTGTCTGTGTGCGTGTGTGATTTTGCTGGTTTTGTTTGGTTTTGCTGGTTTTGTTTGGTTGTTTTGTTTTTGTTTTTGTTTTCTTGAGGTTTTTGTGGGTGGTTTTGTTTTTGTTTTGTTTTTTGTTGTTGTTTTTTGTGGGTTTGTTTGTGTTTTTGAGGGTATTGTTTTTGTGGAAGGGTCTTGTGTTTGTGAGTGTGTATATGGTTTTTTTGTTTACGATATATTCATCGCGTGTAGCATACTAACCGTATAATATATTTTACTGTTCTATCAAATTCATTATAATCATTTAGTAATTTTTAACTTTTCACGTTGTCATTTTTATTTCCTCTTTAACAAAGGTTTTGTAGAATATAATTAGAAACTGCTTTTAAATGTGTGGGTTTTCTTCAAAGCTGGAACAGGTTATATGTTAAGGTTATTGTCAGTTTTTCTCAACAAACCGTCAGGGATTTTTTATTATCAAATATTAATGGTACAGTATTTATTTTTAATATATAATTATGATGAAATTCGTATTTATTTAGCCAAAAAAGTGTAAACACTCTTACCGAAACCAAGCAATTAGAGTTTATCGAAAGTCATACATTTTCTCAGGTGACAGTAGAATAACCAAACTCTGAGAATTTAACTTCACTATCTGCTCCTGATGTAAACACGAGATTAACGCATTTAGAAACGCTCTCAAATAATGAATGGCAGCAATCTGTCGCTCTTAACACTCACTCGGTGTCCATTCAATATCCAGTGATGGATGGCGGACATGTGAAAGCGTTTTGTTGACCTGGACAAATAAGATAATGTCACTTCGAGACAAGTGTGTGTGGGTTTTTTTAAATAAGATTTTGACCTGTGACCCAGTTATATTGGGTAAGCGCAACGTCGACGATTTAAAAAAAAGCCCCTAAAGGCATCATGCTAACAAAGAACTATTTGTGGGTCATGTACCTTGAAAGCGAGTTGGATACGTGTGTAAACAACGAGTTGTAAGATAAATGATATCTAACGGACATGGATGTAGTATTCTATTTCTTGCGATGTGTAGGTGACATGTCAATCTTTCGAAGGTTCGCTACTCCAAAAGTTCTGACCGTAACTCTTACCCTAAACCTAGCCCAAACATTAATCTTAACCATAACCATAACCCTAATTCTAACATGAGGAAAACAATCTTGCAATCGAGAAGATCCACACATAGAGAATACTACATGAGCGGCCGTTAAATACCGTTTATCTTATAACGAGTTGATTATATAGACCATAATACATGAGTGGCCGTTATATACCATATATTGTTTTAAAGTTTATCTAACGAGCGAGTTGTGAGATAAATGGTATCTAACAGGCATGAATATATTATTCTATTTCTTACATGCCCTTCAAAAACAGGTTTTAAACAAATTTTTACATCTTTTTTCCATTAAAATAACTTGTAGCTGACTTAAGCGTCACAGACACATGAATGTCAGGTTAACTATACGTCTAATCGATTTCCTTCGTGTAGTTTTTTTTATTGGATGTATGGTATTGGTGACCTGGTACCTAGGAGTAGCAAGTGGTATGTCTTGAAATTGATATCGCACGTATGTGTTATCAAAAATAAGGCATTAATATTCTCACAACGGGCGTTCTGGATGACAAATGTGTGGTAATCCTGACATACAATTGTCAGAAGAAAGCCTCGTCTGGTACCATCGTCTTCTATCATACGACACGCATCTAACGTTAGATGCAAAACCAGTCTAGGTAAGGGTTGCGATCGCTCGTCCTCCAGAATTTGCTCCTGGTGTAAGGACCGGACGTTATTACTACAGGACATATTTCAATACGACACGTGGAATAGCTCGAGGTGCGATACTCATTTGTAATTGTGATCTTAGAGAGAAAACCCGCTACGTTTTTCCATTGGAAGCAAGGGATCTTTTATATACACCATCTCACAGACAGGATAACACATACCATGACCTTTGATATACCAGTCGTGGTGCACTGGCTGGAAGGAGAGTATATAGAGTGCTGCGTATGTAATGGTTCAGGATTTCCTTCATAAAGGAAAGGGAGTGGTACAGGAGTGTATATAGTTGTGAAACGTACCACATATATTATACGTTGTATTCGCCACTTTGGTGAAAAGGTTGCCATTCCTGTATCACGGAGAAGAATAGCACAAGCAGGGACTTTAATTTGTGAAGCGAGAACGTTAAACGTATAATTAAATCCATTTGTGAAGCATCAGATATACTTAACTCGGCTGTCAATAACCTTAATAAGCGAAGACTAGTAAAATCATCACTGAGGCCAGACTGAGCTCATTGCCACGCCAGATAGGTTCTCATATACATGTCCGTCAGACAATGTCCCCTAGCGTGATACCGCAGTCGGTAGTTCTAAAATAGTAACAAACACAAAAGTTAAATCAGAACTACAATAATCAAGAAGCCACGAATCCACAGCAGGTGAATTTGAAAGATGGCATTACTCGAGGACTTATAGGTAGTACTAAGCCAAATAACTTCCAGCAGGCTCAAATTTGGAGGTGAACCGAACTTAACATAAAGAGAAGTTAACATAACAAGTCCTGTGATCGGTGATGATTGTGAGTGTGTTGTTTGTAAAATAAAAATAGTTTCATCTGGACAAAATATCTGTGTGCAATTTTATTTCATCTAGCTGCACTGTGTTAAGTTGCCCTGTGCTTGAAACATGTATGGAGTACCTGTAAAAAATGGTATCTTAGAAATGAGCAACTTGACCACTATTTTTTCTTATTCACTTTAAGGGCGAAGGGTGGTAGTATTTATATCTGTAGCGTTTATGGAGAGAGAGAGAGAGAGAGAGAGAGAGAGAGAGAGAGAGAGAGAGAGAGAGAGAGAGAGAGAGAGAGAGAGAGAGAGAGAGAGAGAGACGTGAAATTGGTTACTGTTTGCGTTATCGTACGCCTAGATCGACTTCATTTTAAACAACAATTGAAAGTCTAACTGGACAAAGTCAGGTGAATAAGGAGACTCAAAGTATCCTGAATCCACATTTAAACTGTTCCGTGTAAAGAAGCTTCCCGCGGTCTTTACCACTGGCACCATGCTGTTACCTTTTCATTTTAAGCCGCATTACCGCTTTTCATTTTTGATGGTAATCAAATATATTCTCTTTTTTCTGTGTGCCTCAAAACTGAAGACATAACATTTCCTACAGAATATATTTTATTTTTTTCTTTGGAAGAAGGTGAGCGACGGTGCTTTCATAACAAAATGACGAATTCGGTACATCTTGCATTATGATTAGATTTAATCAATTGTTTTAGGCCTTTCTGAAGTTGTATCACAGAAGTTGTCAAATCTTGCTATTATATTTACCCATCACGCAAAAAGTGTTTCATGTCTAAAACGATGCTAGTACCTAAATTCCCTGCAGCCATACATCCGAAAAGACAGTCGTACGTAGAGGTATGATTCGTAAAATCGACTGAAGAGTTCGGTGTGGGGAACAGCATTTGACGAAGTTTCAAGCTTTAATAGCGACATATATAACCTGTTGAAGTGACAAGAACACATTGATTTGACGTCGGTAGTGACGTTTAGTGAAAATGACGTGTCTCGCGCAGCTGGCTGGCACCCACAGTGCACTGGACACTGAACCCCGGTTACCGGGCAGCCAATCAGTAAACGCCATTTCAAATTAGCATGTAAATTAAATACGTGACAGGTGAATGGTATCATCTCCTTCCTTGTTGTTTTTGTCAGCGAAGTGAAATTTTCTACTGGGATGAATGCTGCCACTGGAACTGACTGAACGCTGGAATGCTTCTCGTTTCGACAGTCTGCACTACCAGGCTGGATTCTAGTTTAGCGAGATTCCTTGCCTCCACATCATTTCTCCATCTGACTATGTTGACTTGTGGGGGTTTTTCGTGACTCGTATGACAGTCATTCTGCAGAACGCCACGGTTGTTCGCGATTAGTCTCTACATGTCCGCCCCACTCTAAGAAGAAATAGGAAGCAGAGTCGGTCTCTTTTACTCTTTTCTAGACTTTACTTTGTTTTATTGTGTTATCATCTCGTATCCTCCGGAGTCGGGCACGTCCGCACCACTATATAAACCCATGACGACTGGACTATACCTACCATAGTTTGATTATCTATCTCGTTCAAACGAATCCGGCTTCTCAAGATCTGTATTTCAGCACAGCACTACACCTTCAACGTCTATTGACTGTCAATCTAGAGGTTTTCTTGACGGGTTGCAACCCATCTTGTCCATAAAAGCTGTGCACTCTAACGAAATGACTTTTTTTATTTATTTTTTTACATATTCTTAAATAGTCCGAACCTCTCTTCTTTCTCTTATTTATTTTTGGACTGTCCTTCTAAAATGCTCCAAATTATATAAATATTCGGCTGAGCAGTGAATTATTTTTATTTTTGGCTTTTTTTTACTAATTGCTATTTTCAAAATACTGCCCATTTTCAACTCTAAAACTCCCCTCCCCCCCTCCCTCCCGAGTCAGGCCACCGATCTGATCTAATTTCTTTTTCACCACCCGATCTAATCTAGCGACCACATTTAATGAGTATAATTTTTTGTATTAATTATATTAATTAGAGATACGCATCAAAATTTTAAAGAACCACTATTTAATTTTTGGATGTAAACAAAATTATGTCCCGGGACAAGCCCCTGGCTTTTCAGAGACAGGCCCCTGGACGGACATGCTCGAAACTCTAGTGGTATATGAGCATGTAAAAATTATTCGCACTCGCACTCTCCTTCCTTTAAAGTTAAGGTATCGATAAACTTACATAGTAAGGAGAAAACAAAATGAAAATAAATATATAAAATAGTTAATGAGACATGCATTCAGCACTTGTGAGAAAACACCTAACAGCTCTCTGCGATTGGTATGTAAAACATAAAAGTAACTTCTAAACTGAATGGAACATTAAATTTTATATTGTACTGACAATACGGTGCAGAAAAAGAAAATAATTTGATAGTTTGTAAGGTAGTTCTGGTTGTCAGATATCGATATAAGGTCGAACCAGTATATAACGGCCACTCGAGGTAAATAAAAACATATGTAATAGCTTACTATGGAAGCTACTATATGTACAAAGGGAGAGATAGTGGGGGAAAAAAATAATATATATATATATATAGAGAGAGAGAGAGAGAGACAGAGAGAGAGAGAGAGAGAGAGAGAGAGAGAGAGAGAGAGA
>JAECMU010000303.1:9713-22292 GCA_016106625.1 Dracogyra subfuscus | reverse complement strand
GAGAGAGAGAGAGAGAGAGAGAGAGAGAGAGAGAGAGAGAGAGAGAGAGAGAAAACAAAGATAATGAGAGGAATAGAGATATAAATTACTGTCCGAACCAAAATGTTAGCAACTACCAAACACTGCTTTCCTACCTTTATTTTGTGTTAGATTTTACTCACATTTTGTACAGACGGAAATCTAGGAAAAACCATTGCAATGACACAGATTCTACATACTAGATGATAACCATGTCACCCATATCGACTTAGCTGAGATCGCATAGGGCAAAATACATGTTATTTTGTGCCGGCTGCCATTTTGACTTTTTGTGGAATATTCTTCAATAGGAGTGAAAGGATATGACTTAATCTAGCAACGACATGACATGTTATAATATAAAAGCAAACGTTATGACGTCATATAAATTTTTTAAACAATATTTTGTTTGTTTAAATATACCACTAAAGATCATTGATTTTATATTAATTATGTCACATACTTTGGAGGCTTTCACCCCTCTTGAAGAATATTCCATAAAAAAGTAAAATGGCAGGCTGCTGAAAACTGCATGTATTTTTCCCTATGCTATCTTGGCAAAGTCGATACTGGCGACATCGTTACAGTCTCATATGTGGAAGCTGTGTCACTGTAATGTTTTTTTCACAATTTGTGTGTGGACAACATTTGGGGGAAATGTAACGTTAATTAAAGGTAGGAGAGGAAGGAACGGAGGGAGGGGGAGAGAGAGAGAGGGGGAGGGAGAGATGGAGGGAGGGAGAGATGGAGGAAGGAACGGAGAGAGAGAGAGAGAGAGAGAGAGAGAGAGAGAGAGAGAGAGAGAGAGAGAGAGAGAGAGAGAGAGAGAGAGAGAGATTTCCTACACTCGTGGGAGAGAACACTGGATTTCGTGATAAGTCACAAAGCGATTCTCATACATGTGCAAGTATCATTTATAGACATCTCATTGGCTGTTTCCTAGTGATGACCCAGATTTCCTAAAAATTATCACAAACGAACCTTAATGTTCTGTAAATAAAACGTTTTAGTTGGCAAAGCCTTTAATTTTCCTTTAAACTTGGTTTTTGCGAATATCTAAGAAATAGAATGCCACACCCGTGACCGTTAGGTACCACTTATCTTACAACCCTCTTTGTTTAAAACCGTTACCAAATAGTTTTCGCTCGTCAGCTACAACTTGTTGTCAGATGATAATTGGTATCAACGACGACAGACAGTATTCTCTATTCACCATCTTATCATCCTGCCGTGTCATCCAATACAGGATAAATTAATCGGTATTAAACAGCTAAGAGGCATCGACTATTCCCTTAAATCATCTAGTATTTGCTTTAAGAAGTAACGTCTTCACACCGCCTGATCATATGCTTCACGGTGGCTACAAAGATACAAGACTCTGGTAGTGGGGAGTATTCCCTACACAATTCCCCAGGCTTCCCGTTGATTCTGCGCAGTTTATTCGAGGACACGCTGTCGTTGGAAATTAAACATGAACAAATATCAATAGGGAGACGTTATCTGGAGTGAGTTAGCAATTTCCGTTAGCTGTGCATGACAAATATTGAGACTGTCACGAACTGGTCGCTATCTAAATAATATATATCATTACAATTATGCATGTCTTAATTATTTTTCAGCACAATTACATGGGCAGTAATGAAATGCTTTTAATATAATTTGTTTTGTGAATTTAACTTGACCAGCTACATACATGCATACATACATACATATATAGATATGCATATATCAATACATCAGGTGTGCCCAGCTGAGTCTAACAGCATCCTTTTTATGCAATTTGCGAGAGATTCGGTGTCATAGGTTCGAGTGCCAGCAACGGCATGGGACAAGTTGTAAGGCCAGATACATACTCGTAATACATACAATATATAGATATTCATACATACATACATACATACATACATATATACATACATACATACATACATACATACATACATACACGCACGTACGTACGTTCGTACTTTGTAACGACATGAGAGACCAATTCGTGAGGCTAAAAAATAGTTTATCCCTTGTGCCAGTGCGTTAATATCTATATATGTACTAAGCAAACCCGACATGCAATACCGGTATATAGATAAGCATACATCTGTACATACTTACCATTGCCAGGTTTGCCCATAAATGCATATAGGCCCCAGGTATATCATCGGTTAACTGGACATTCTATTTTTTAAAACGTCTTGATGGTGCCTAAAGTTCAAGTCGCAGCAATGAAATGAGCGATAATTTGAGGGGCTAAAACTGATTTTTATTCCCTCTGCCAATCCGTCAATACCTATGTATATACTAGTCAAACCAGACATACATGCGATATTAAGATATTCATATATCTGTACATACATAAAATTATACTTACTTAAATGTATCAGCATAAATGGTGGTGTGGAGAGTTGGGTGGAGTTTGTAGGTTTAAAATAAATCGCTTCACCAACCCACACAGTGTTAACGGAGCTTTTCTGTTATAGCCCTTATCCATATTGTTATTAATTGTATTTATTTCTGTTTTTTAGTTTGACAGCTACACTAATCCACTACCACGTCATCCTCATTTCGATCACTCCCACTTACAAATAAATCAGAGACCACAGCTCAGCTAAGTGTGTTTTCTTGCTATTTGCATGTAACAACAAGATCTTTAAAGGGACGACACTGAGATGTAAACACAGTAAGTAATCTAATTTGCAAACATGTAATGCTATTTAGCAGTTCCTTCACGTCTGAGATAGGCGAGTTCACAGAAACACGATAACTTAATAATGAATGAAAATAGTCCAGACACTCTAAATGGTGTAAATTTACGCTGTTTGTTATTTGGTGGCATATTGTTGGTGTTGTTGTTTTTATTGTTTATGAAGCTATGCTGATGGTGATCTATTACTATGCTGGTGTGTCTCTTGCTGCTGATGATACTGATACTGATGGTAATGGTGATGGTGATGTGTCTCTTGCTGATGTTACTGATACTGATAATAATGGTGATGGTGATGGTGATGATGATGATGATGATGATGATGGTGATGATAATGATGGTGATGATGATGATGATGATAGTGGTGGTGGTGGTGGTAGTGGTGGTAATGGTGGTGGTAGTGGTGATGATAACGGTGGTGATGATGGTGGTGTATGTGGTGGTAGTGGTGATGATGATGGTGGTGGTGGTGGTGGTAGTGATGATGGTGGCGGTGGTGTGGTGGTGGTGGTGATGGTGATGATAATGATGGTGGTGGTGGTGGTGGTGGTGTGGTGGTGGCAGTGATGGTGATGATAATGATGGTGGTGTTGGTGATGATGATGATGATAGTGGTGGTGGTGGTGGTGGTGGTGATGATAACGGTGGTGATGATGGTGGTTTTTGTGGTGGTAGTGGTGATGATGATGGTGATGGTGGTAGTGATGGTGGTGGCGGTGGTGTGGTGGTGATGGTGGTAGTGATGGTGGTTGCGGTGGTGTGGTGGTGGTGATGAAGGTGGTAATAGTGATGGTGATGGTGGTGGTGGTGGTGGTGGTAGTGGTGGTGGTGTGGTGGTAGTGGTGGTGATGTTGTTGTAACTGTTGTTGATGTCATTAGTGTTACAATTGGTCTTATAGTGAAGGACCTGTAGTGATTGTGGTTGTCTGTTAGCTTTGTGCAATTTAAAAGAAAAATCCTTTTCTTCTTTTATTTTTTGTTTAGTGGTGGGGAGGTTTGTGCACAGTCACATGAAGTTCTGTAATCCAAATCTAAAATCACGTTTAGTTAAAACATAAAATATTTATTTAACTCTTCTTTTTTTTCTTGTTTATACAATATGTAGGGAATTGTTTTCCGTTTCGTTTGGGGTTTTTTCGTGTGGTTTTTTCGGGTTTTTTTTTCCATTTAATATGCCAATCACATTAACATTTGTATTCCTCAGATTGTACAATATAGGACTAAAATTAATATTGTTAAACATCTGTGAGTTTAAGATATAGGTTAAAGCGGCTCTGTCTGGAATATCTTTATTATTTAAGCATATAGAACAGAAAATCCCATTACGTTTGTTGCATATAAGACGCCACAGTCTGAATTGGTTTCACTACACTGGCTTTTCCAAGACAAAAATAAACCCAGAATTTTGAAAGTAGGGTACTTTTGGCGGGCCCCCACTGGGCTAAAAATAGTACAGTTCGGCTAGTGTTGCATTACAAAACCGAGCAATCAATTCCTAGCAGACAATTACGATAGCATACAATTTCAGCACTCATGTCGACGTTATAAACATCGGACTCGTACGCCTTTCGATTGCTACCTGTATTCACACTTTTAAACACACTGTTATGCTAATTTTTATTATTCACTACAACTGAAAATGTTTAGAGTTTTAAAGAGTATCTTTATAAAAACAACAAAAAAACAAAATGACAACCAAGACTAATTTTCACAGTCTTATTGTTACTAATATCCGTATAAATACAACTTAACTATTTTATTAAGCACTTTTATAATATCTGAAGTAACACTTTAAAAATCCTTCTGTACTACGGACATATAGGATGTTCAACTAGTTTCATATAAATTACACTACAACACGCATTATAAAAGGCGTACAAGTCCGGGGTTTAGAACATCTGCTGCTAACGTAATTGGCTGCGAGGAAGTGACTGCTAGAATCCGTACGGTATTACAAAATGACGAACATTGTTCTACCTGGCTAGTAAGCATTTGACGATATGCGTTAATGACGACAACTCGCGAGTGAATTAAAAGTGCAGTTATGCTTGTATTTGAACTTAGAACTTGACTGTATACGATTTAAACCAGACAATGCAGCTTTAACATTTGTAATAAAAGTCAAATCTTTCAAAAACTTTCCAATAAAAGCATTCATACTGCAGACAAATCAATGATTACTTGAAGAAATTGTTGCTTCCATCCTGGTAGAATTAATAGCCTGCTTATGTCAATGAAGCTAGTTTCCTACCTGTGTTTAACGATAACAATACATAATGACACAAATCACCAGACGAGACCTTGACCACGCAAACGTCTCTTCTTTGTCTTAATTCTGATCAAAAAGGAAACTCTCTTTATAGGCATTATGTAGCTTTGTTGTTTTCAACTTCTGTTTTGTGTTGTGAAAAGATGCACGTGTTTTTGCACTGACCTTGTAATTGTGTCTCGGATTTTTATATATAAAAAAATAGTTTGCCTGGAATCCATCTTGTGATTTAGTAGTGCTGCGCGCAGTAATATTTATTGGTACATGAATATATTGACAAATTCTGATTCAAAAGATAAATATGTATGTATTACGATAATCTCTTTATGCACCGATATACTTGACTTCAACTGGTTTTCTTATCTTCTCTGATCATAATCGTGAGAAGAAAAAAAAATGAATTCGCTGACATTAAATAAATATCGATGCCCCATACGTTTCGACTTTCAAATAACGGTTCTAATATCAAATGTGTTTTTTTAAATTTTATTTACTCAGAAGCATTCATTAAAATACTGTTAACGCTGTTGTAAATTCATGTTTTGAGACGTATTATGATACAGAATACGAACATCGCGATATATTGTGATATACAAAAACTCATAACACCCAGGGCGGGCAGCATAGCCCAGTGGTACAGTGCCCGCCTGATGCGCGGTCGGTCTAGGATCGATCCCCGTCAACTAACCACTGGGGGTTTTCTCGACATAACCATATGTCCGACGCCGATATAACCGTACTTATAATGTGTTGAGTGCGTCGTTAAAAAACAATAAAAATAAAAATAAAACATAACACCCAATGTTGCTGATCTTTTTAACCCCATCTCCAGTTGTTAACCATATGGCAGTTAGTTATATATTTCAGAAGCATTTTGAGAGTACTGCTAAAACAATACAGACAGACAGACAGACAGACAGGCAGGCAAACAAAAATTCTTTATTAAAGGCTCACCTCAGTTAAAACATAAAATTAACTAAAACCAATAAAATCTAAAAATAGCACCGAGTCACTCCATATGGAGTTACGAGAGACTATAAAATATTAATAATCGACACATAAAAAATATAAATATTACATCAAACGACATTTTCACTATCGGGCCCAACACATTTTCATTACTTCTAAGTTCAAGAGCCATAACTCTGTCACAAATTGATACATCGCCATGAATGTCAAACTTGATCTGTAACAGTACATGATAAAGTAATACACACAATTTCAGTTCAGTATTTTGAGGTATTGCTGAAAAAATGATCCAGAAAACAAAATGTTCGTGTCTCTCATAAAAATGGGTAAATCACCATGAATGTCAGACGTGATCTGTAACAGTACATGATTAAGCTACATGCAACATTTTTTCAAATATTTTGAAGCATTGCTGGACAAAATTGTGGAAAACTATATGTGGGACAGATTGACGGACAGACAGAACAAAAAAGACAGGGACGAAACCTATAGTCCCCTCCGGTTTGACGGGTGTGTGATTAATAACGGCCATCTATGGTGTAGACAGCTTTTACTACACATAAAGACTCTTTCAGTTTTACAGCGCGGACTCTTTGATGTGTTCTTCACAAGAAAGAGGTAACACACATATGACATTTGATACTTAATTAACATTCCTGTGTGTGTGAAAAATTAATAAAATTAGGATTATTAAGTTTTACTTCTAAATATGAGTCATCCATGAATGTAATCGTACAGTTAAATTATTCGTCATCAAACAACTTTCTTAATAACAATATCTGAACCCTACTTATCACAACCCTACTTACCATAACAGTATTTTCGAAAAACAAATTAGTAATTCCTTAGTCATTTCATTCACTGATTCATTCATTCATTCATTCATTCATTCATTCATTCATTCATTCATTCATTCATTCATTCGTTTAATCTAACTTAATTTCCGTCATGATATCAAATTAAGTTAAAGCACGCTCTTATGGACACACATCTCAGCTGTTTTGGGCTGTCTTTCAATACACCATATTGTAAACTGAAGGCTAAAATATACGGTAAACCGTTGTCGTGATCAAAATTGTATCTTCACAAAAGACCGAGGCGAAAGGGCAATGACAATGTGAATCGTTGTCAGATACTTCGTCAATAGAAGGACTGCTTTAAAATAAGTCTATCCGACCATAGATGTCTGGCAGAATGAGGACGATATCGGAATATTTCAATACGAGGGATACTTTATGTTCTTAACACTCTAACACATCTTGATACCGATTCGAAAAGGAAATGAAAACGCAAGAGCTCTTCAGAGGGCCAAGAAAGCCACGCAATATACTACCTTAGGCCACGCAATATACTACCTTAGACCACTTTAGAAATTACTTTCGTACCTTCGCAAAACCTAATACATCGCAGGCCTATCGACCATGCAATTATACAAACATAGTTGTTAATGATTTAATGTTGAATTGCCAAAGTGTTCTCTTAAATTGGTTCGTTTTTCTTTCAAAATAATTATAGAATGAGCAAACATTCCTTGGATTAGTCTGTGTGGAGCACGGGGGATCATGGCCCTTTCCAATTCTGGGACGTTTGGGTGTGAGAGACCGGTCCTCAGCGAAACCTATTCCCCCTGCCATCAGCTCTCTACAACATAGTGTTTACATCATTGCTGGTTGGCATCGTATTATATGGACTATCATCAGATTTCTGGCCCAGCAAGACTATATAAACACATATCCTGCTTTTTGTTTCCTGGAGGTTTTTTATTTTTATTTATTTTTTATTTTGTGTGTGTGTGTGTGTATTTAAAAACAAAAACTCTTTTAAAAAAAACCCCATCTTACCTTAAAGGAACATTCCTGAGTTTGCAGCAATGTTTAAGATGATATCGACTAATAGAGACTTTTTAACGATTGTAATTACATATATAATTATATATTAAACGTGTTTCTGATCGTTATAATATTTGTACTAGGTTAAATTTCATTTAATTTCCTAAAATATTGTTTTTTCGTAAGTACTAAATTATTTGAAGACAAAGTTCAATTTGGGCTTCTTGCAAATATTAAGACGACCAGAAACACATTGAATATACAGACACTGATATTTTAAACAAGGAAATATATTGAATATGTAAGTTTAATCGTAGAAAAATTGTATTAGTCGAAAACATCTTACAATACAACAAACTCAGGAATGTTCCTTTAAGATATTTTAAAGTTAAAGCATTATACGAATAAATACATTTGGAATGACCTTTGGCTGAATTTCTTCAAATGTCTTTTGACCGTTGGAAGAAATAATAGAATCATACGTTTGAAATTATTTTAAACAAATATCGATATTGAGATACTTCACAACATTACATTGCACTAGCTTTAGATATATTCATATTCTAGTCAGGAAGATGTAATGAATTGCAATTTTAGTAAGGTAAACATATTTTTATTTACCAAAAACCTTTTAAGACTGGCTACAAACTGAGGATAGTCTTTTTAACATAACATTACAATATTTTGAGGATATTATTATGAACCGAGAGCACATTAATTACGGCTATTCCAGATATTAGAACTACGTGGGAGGCAGTCTAAACATTTTGTTTCATTTGTGCAGAAAAACGATTTTAACGTACAGAATGTTAAATTATTAAATTTCATGTTATGGATTGTTGGTGCTGGAACACACGTAGGCCTCTAAATCTCCACCCCACCCCCGTGTTATTATTCTTAACACAGCTTTCAGTGTATCTAACAGCCCATTGCGAAATAATGAGATAATTGGTCACGTTTTTACTTCATTTGTGAAAAGAGATTAGATATTTGAATGTTTCTTGCCTCACTTTCTTTGTTTGTAGCTAGTGTAAGTCTGGCAGCCATACCATAGATGCATTGCTTCTTAAGCGGAAATTAAAAATACAGAATTCATACGAAACCGTGCTGTTGGCATGAGAGTAGAGCTATTCCCATCGTTTCCTCTGTGCGGCACACAAGATTTAGTGTAATTGGAAAGCCCGTGAACTTTTGCAAGCACTTATGCAGTACTAAATCAGTTAACCTTCATTAAAGGAAACTTCATTTCGTTCGACAATATTGGTGATATTTTTAACTGAAAATTGTTATGTTTCATTACCTACATTAGATTGTTGTCCACATTATAACAGGCCCGGTGGTACAGTGCCCGCCTGATGCGCGGTCGGTCTAGGATCGATCCCCGTCAGCTGACCACTGGGTTTTTTTCTCGACATAACCATATGTCCGACGCCGATATAACCGTAATTAAAATGTGTTGAGTGCGTCGTTAAACAAACCAACAAAAAAAACAAAAACAAAAAAAACACATTATAACACTCATTTAATTTGATTTAATTTAATTTAATTTTTCTTTTTAATTCAAATATAGTATACTGATGGGGAAAAAGGATTACACAAATAATAGCAACATATTATCACTGCAACCAAACCCCTCAATACACAGTGCAACAATATGAAGTTAGCGGACCCTTTCGTCTACATTGTCCCTGAACAATTGTATGAAAAGCCAATATTACACATTAGAGCCCAGAACCCCCGAAATCCCAGCATACGCCCCTGTTTAACATTGTTAGATGACAATGCGCCTTTAAAAAATGTACATATACGGTGAGTGTACACATGAGGTAGTTCGAGTATTTTCTCATCTTATGTCTGAAAGTTTTGAATCGGGGATTCCTAGCAATGAATTACACAATTCCTCACACTAATACGGTTGTCAATTATTATAGATCCAAAACACATTTCTAAATGTCACTGCACGCATTTTCACAGGGTAATTTTTCGACTCCCGTAAACTCTTTGTTTAACATGTCAATAACCAACGTTTGGACGAGGAGAAATGCGCTGTCGTATCGAACCTTGTCTGCAGTGCCTTGGGTAATGTTCAGCTTTCGTCCCATTTTTAGAGCGCTCTGATGACACAATTAATGTAAAACAAATATTACTGGACGACTGAAAAATTGATCGATGCATGTGTATTCGCTGTCAGTCTTTATCATATGTATGTATCAGAGCGACATTGTTTGCCCAGTAGCTGATACCTAGACATTGCTTGTTACTCATTTCAGTTACAATCCTGGCCCCGGACTGCGTTTAGCAGTATTAGGGTCAGGGGACACTTCAATTCTGAAAAAAAGGTCCTGAAAAGGACAACCAGTAGTGTCCCTTTTACCTGAACTAAGTACCTGGACTGTGAAACATGGATTGCACACAGTCTGACAATTCCTAGACATATATTTATTTGTTTAATCCAAAAGGACCATACCAAGGCTTCTGAAAGCTGCGAGAACGATAGTTTTGTTCGCACAAGTCTTGTTTGGGTAACCCATTTTTTGTTCGTGCATTAAATTTAGGACGTCATTTATGTGATCATTTTACGCAGGTTACGCAAACACCAAATGGTTTGCCTGAATTATTTTTTGCTTAACCCATAAATGTTTTACGACAAATTTCAATTCTCGTCCCAGAGTCCCAGAATAATTAACAATGAAGGGGTGGGATGTAACTCAGCGGTAAAAGCGCTCATCTGATACGCGGTCGGTCTTAGATCGATCCTCGTCGGTGGGCCCATTGGGATATTTTTCGTTCCAGTCAGTGCATCACGACTTGAATATCAAAGGCCATGTCGTATCCTGTTCGTGGTATGGTGCATATAAAAGATCACTCGCTACTAATGAAAACAAATGTAACGGGTTTCCTCTCTAAGACTATGTCAAAATTACCAATATTTGACATCCAATAGCCGATGATTAATATATCAGTGTGGTCTAGAGGTGTCGTTAAACAAAACAGACGTTTTTGACTTTAACTAAATAATAGAAAATTCCAAGTATGGAAGCTGACATCATTGGCGTTCCAATCGCTTCATTTTATGGAATTCACATTATGGAGTAAACATATAATTCCACTGTCGTGGACAATTGTTTCTTCCGCTCTGTGTCTAGTACTATTACTTTTCACTTGTCAAGCATGCGAGGATCTTAACAGACGCCACTGCTAGAATGATCACAATGACTAAAGAGAAGGACGATCGTTGCTGACTTGTTCGACGAGCGTCAGTAATTATACACTTTTTAAATTAGTATATGCTAATCAAGCGCGATTATCGCTCAAATAAACATGAGACGATTGAGATGCAACAATAGTCTCACTTAGACCTGGGACTAATTGTTGTCGTTAAGTCTTCCGTTTGGTGGTGAACAAACAGCTAATTGTCGTCTGAAACCAACTGTTGGGGAATACCGATCCACATTACCAAACATAAAAGAGGACACGTCGGAGGAGGAATCGATGTACGAGCTAATCTAGAACTGGGCAGCCCGATGAAGCGTGCAGAAGTCCAGAGATAGGTTCCATAGGCTTTAATTGCAGTAAAACATATCAAGGTCAGACGGGATTTAATGAATAAAAAGAATAAAAACGAGACTTTAACCATGTTGATGGTGTTTGGAGTTTCTTGGGCGATACCGCCTCTGCCTTCATTCTTAACCATTCACAATAAACCTATGGGATTTTTTTTTTTTTTGTCTTGGTGGCTATTTCTGCACGGTAGTTAAATAACACTATTTCTAAACTGTTTATTGACCGTCTCATGACGTAAACATTAACTTTACAAGCGCCATAAATAACGTTTGTGTGAAAAAATGTTTAAATTATTTTTAAATCTGCTTTTTTAAGGATAAATAACAAATCAAATACTGCAATTTGTGTCCGTTGTATACCATTGATCTTGCAATTTTTTGTTTCAAAAGGTATCTAACTCGCTTTTACAATAATTTGTTGTAAAAAAAAAAGAGAAGCTAAATGGTATGTAGGCTGTAGCATGCACTCGTGTAGTTTGTATTTCTAAGTGCTATATTAAGTGATCCTAGTTCAATAAGACACCAGAGGCAAATTAATAATTAAAAAAACACAGATCTTTGAGGCTGTTTTAAAAAATAGTTTTTAAAAACCCCACTTCACCCCTATAAATGTCATAACTATTATATCTCAAAATGCTGATCTTTAATATTTATTAATAACTCTTAGCATGTATAGGTTCAAACACACGCACACGCACACACACGCAAACACACACTGGTGTTACGTTTGGACATCAAACAGTGTCGTTGAGTAATCGTCACTTCCTGCTCTGTGTTATTTTCTACAAGCCATGGTTTCAGAAGCGGTATAAGATCAAGTCTTGACATCTTCAAAGATGGCATCATTTGGATTGTATTCAGACTGAAGAGTCGGGACAAGAACCACATCAAACGATTATAACTCTTATCTTTTGTGTTTGTTCATCATCGTTTTTTCTAATGACGTCATTGAACAACAATTCACATTTTCAGCTTTCTTTTATTTGAAACCATTATACTAATGTTAAATTTAGTTCAAATGTAAACTAGTAGTTTGTGTGTGCACGAATTTGCTATTAATGACCCAATAAAATTGTTGCGGGTTATCTCTAAAGACTACGTGTCAGACTTTAATCGACGTACTCAAGCGGTGTCATTAACTTTGTGTACATTTCCCTACTACCGTGAGTGAAGAGATAACGTTGTTTGGGAATGGCATAACAATCTTAGTCACAGTAACTGTAGTAGTAGTGG
>JAECMU010000298.1:0-13955 GCA_016106625.1 Dracogyra subfuscus | reverse complement strand
AAAAATACATTCACCATACTAAAACATTAAAATATATATATATATACTCTGCAGTCTAGTTATTATTTACAGATAACAGCAAATCGCTTAAACTAAATATACAACCATACACTGAGCAATATTTAACATCTCTACAGTAAACATAAAATGTAAGCATTATACACAATACCGAATTACCGTACGTTAAACGACTGAACATTAATCAATCGCCGATAATCTTAAATCATTGTTTACAGTAAACAATTACACATACGGCGATACATAGTTTAATAAAATAAATGTAAGGTACACATTGTCCTCATAGGTGATACGGTTTACCTAGACACTGAAATACCATTACCTTTAGCTGTGGGCTTTAGGGCAGTAACATCATCAAAACCATCAAAACGTCTACAAGAAACAAGTAAAATAAAAGTAATACTATTCTAATTTAATACACACACATACACAATATTCACTTTTCTAAAACTATAACGACTCATGTTATAGCTTGGCTATAGGAATACCAACTACCGTTACAGTGTAAGTACCATGCCCAAATTCTAATACACTAATTCAGTTTATTCCTTTATCAAAGTAAATATTAATTTAAGTACCGGTAGTTATTTATTTAAACATTATTTGTAATTTAAAAACTGTACTTTATGTATGTTATTAAACTAGTACAGTGAATTGGAAAAGTAGAAATATAACTCACCAATTATGCTAGTGTAGATTAAAGACAGATCGAGAGTGCATAACCTGTGCAGATCGTGACATGTGAAAGAATGTCAGGTGAGTGACAATGAATAGCCACCAACTGGGTCAAACACAGCTGGCCAATCTATTTGGTTGATCGTCACTGTCCCCGGTCAGAGGTCAGATGTTTAGACAGGTAAATGCATGTCCATTCAGCTCCTAGCCAAAGGTTTAGGTGCATATATTTTGTGCATACTAAAATCATTAAAACAGTAAACTCCACATGGTTACATTTGTACACCTTGACCTTTAAAAAACTTTTCTTTTGTTTAACGACACCACTAGAGCACACTGATTTATTAATCATCGGCTATTGGATGTCAAACATATGGTCATTTTTTTACAGTCATAGAGTTGTAACCCGCTACATTTAGTCATTAGTAGTAGGACCACACATATATTGAGAGGAAACCCGCTGTCACCACTTTATGGGCTACTATTTACGATTAGCAGCAAGAGATCTTTTATATGCACCATTCCACAAATAGGATAACACATACCACGGCCTTTGGTATACCAGTTGTGGTGCACTGACTGGAACGAGAAAGTGTCCAACGGGCCCACCGACGTGGATCGATTCTAGACCGACCGCACATCAGCCGTGCGCTACGTCCCGCCCCTTGACCTCTGGTGACACCCACATTGTCTCGTTATGTGTGTGGTCTTTAACTATATATCCAACACAATATGACCGTAACAAAATGTGTTGAGTGCATAGTTCAATAAAACATTTCTTCTTCCTCACTATACAAATTCCTGTGGTGGGCCTGTGTAGTGTTGTATCAAGAATTTTTCTATTTCTGTTCCTTTTTAACTACCAGTTCATACGAATAATACATTTAAGGTCATTAGTAACTCTTGACCTTTAATCCAGCCCTCTTCTCGTTCCAACCAGTGTGCAAAGGAAAGGGCATATTAAAGATCCCTTGCCACATTACGAAAAGTGTAGCAGGTTTCCTCTGATGTGATGACTACAAGTCAGAATAACCAAGTGTTTTACATACAAAAGCCGATGATTAATTAATCAATTTTCTCCAGTGGTGTTGTTGAACAAAACAAACTTCTTTTTTAAATTCCAATTCAATAGGACTACCTTCACATTTCCCACCGTGTTCAGACTTTGTAAACAAACCAAAAAAACCACCTACAAATTTCATCAATTTGAATGATATTAAACTCGTATTAATGCTGTTAATCTTAAATCATGTTCATGATTCTCCACCAAATGAATGTGCGCACACACACACACAGATAGATGGATACAAAATTGTGAACATAACTAGATTTCATTTTCTTTCTGTCCTCTTTTTTTTTAGAGTGACACGGATTCAGTGTCACCTGCCGTGGAATCCCATGTTAGTCCACCTGCAACACCAGTCCATTCTACTTTGACACCAATGTCGACACTGCCATCCTTTACACCTGTGGAAGTATTTGTCAGTCTACCTGCAATGCCAGTCCATTCTACTTTGACACCAATGTCGACACCGCCATCCTTTACTCCTGTGGAAGCCACTGGCAGTCCACCTGCAACACCAGTCCATTCTACTTTGATACCAATGTCAACACCACCATCCTCTACTCCTGTGGAAGCCACTGTTAGTCCACCTGCAACACCAGTCCATTCTACTTTGACACCAATGTCGACACCGCCATCCTTTACACCTGTGGAAGTATTTGTCAGTCTACCTGCAACACCAGTCCATTCTACTTTGACACCAATGTCGACACTGCCATCCTTTACTCCTGTGGAAGCCACTGTCAGTCCACCTGCAACACCAGTCCATTCTACTTTGACACCAATGTCGACACCGCCATCCTCAACTCCTGTGGAAGCCATTTGGGGAAGTTCTGGTCAAACGTCTGTAAGTGTTCCTTCAAACCTGATACCGAACCTCGACATGATACCCGTCCATGCAAACATGCCTGATATAGAACTGGTCGGTGATTCGTATATACAAGTAACACTTCACAGGGGCAAAGTGGTTAATGAGCTGCTGCAGGTTTTCAAAGACCCATATGTTATAAAAAATTCTTTAAATTTTAAGTTTCACAGCGAAAAAGCACTTGATGCTGCAGGGGTTTCTCGCGATGTCTATGCTGAATTCTGGAAAGATTTCATGCTACGATCAGCTGACGGAGAGGCAGAAAGGGTTCCGGTTCTCAGCCCGCAATATGGTGAAGAAGAATGGAAAGCTCTAGGGCGTATCTTATATAAGGGTCTAAAAGAACACCAGTATTTTCCGCTCACTTTGTCTATGGCTTTTGTTGTGGCACTAGTGCATGGGGAAAACGCCGTCTCGGCGGAAATGCTCCTAGAGTCGTTCCTGAAGTACATTGCTCCATCAGAAAAGGAAATGGTCATCAGTGCTTTAGAGGGTGAACTTCCTGATGAAGACGAAGACGAGTTTTTAGATTTTCTTTCCAGATTCGGTAGCAGTCATACCCCAAAGTCTGGCGAGCAAAAAGTGCTTATATTTCAGATTGCTCACAAGCAGCTTATCCAAGAGTGTAAATATATCCTAGATACGATGATGGTGACAGCCACCCATGGCCTGCGGTCGTTGCTGCCAAATGTCAAGGACATTGTGTCGATGTTCGATGAAAAAATGCCAAGCACTAAAAAGGTGCTGAAGCTTTTTCAGGCCAATGTTAATAATGACTCGGAACATAAAACACTGAATAACTTGAAGCGGTTTGTTAAGTCACTGAATACGTCCATGTTGGGAAAGTTCCTGAGGTTTGTCACCGGCTCCGACATCATTTCTGTAGATAAAATAGAAATTTCGTTCACCAGGCCACGTGGTATCGCCCGTCACCCAGTAGCCCACACTTGTGGGCCTGTGTTAGAAATCCCGACAAATTATTCGGGTTATCCGGATTTCAGAGCAGATTTCATGCAAATATTGGATAGCAATTACCTAAGCATGGATATTTGTTGATTTTTATAATACAGTATGTTCGTATTTTGTTTCAATCTGTTCACGGTTAATGACAAACGCAAGACGTCGAGGAGTGGCGACACAAGGTGTACATAATGACTCTCCAGCAGATATGTGTCACCAATTAAACAGAAGTAAACAAACCCAAAAGAAAATGAAAAAAGTTAAATCAACGGCAGAACAAAATAAGGATGGGCCCAGTATTGTTTCCTTTACGACCACAACTGCAAGTAAACAAGACTGACAAACAATGGACGTCAGACTCTCTAATGCAGGAACTGAAAACGCTCTCTGAACAATAACAGCTCAATTAATTCTAGATTAGGCAAATATATATCAAAAGATTTCAGGCATCAACTACAAATAATGAAAACGGATATCGTCGCTAAATTTTATGAGAAAGTTCAGAAGTTGGAAACTAAATATTTGATCTTGAAAAAGAAAAAGAAAATTTGAAAATAGAAACCACAAAGTTAACAAAAAGAACTAAAAGTAACCGAACAGAAAGCAAAACTGATGCTTGCACTAATTAATAATGTCAAACAATATACTAGAAAAGACAGTATCAGAATATTCGGTATCCCTGATGAAAACAAAGAGGAAACCCGCGAAGTGATAATCGATAAATCTGTGCGCCTGCTTGAGACAATAATTGGTGTGAATATTTCCAGTCAGGATGTTAGCATAGACTGGGTACTTCCAGCCTGACAGACCACGACCATTAATGTTGCAGTTTATAGCAAGACGACATAAAATACAAACGCTTACCAAGCGACGTAAGTTGAAGGGCATCAGAGGACCTCGCCAAAGAAAACTTTATATTTCTACAAAAAGTAAACTGGCATGACATCAAGGCTGCTTGGACAATGGATGGCATAGTAACTGCCCAGCTCAGATCGAATAGATTATCAGGCTTGCAGACTGCCTATAATAATGACTTGGAAAAATGACTTGATCACTTAAAAGCAACATATACTCCAAACATTATCAGCTTAAATTATTTATCAAAACTTTTTATTTGGAAACTATTTATTTATTTACTCATTCATTCATTCATTCATTTAGCTGTAGTGTATTTTAAAAAAACCCATTAAGGACACCATTAGAGCACTTTGATTAATTAACCATCAGCTATTGGATGTCAAACATTTGTTAATTCTTACGTACAAATATACATTTTCCCCATTAGTAGCAAGGGATCTTTTATATAAACTATCCCACAGACTGGATAGCACATACCGCGGCCTTTGATATACCAGTCGTGGTAAAGTGGCTGAACTGAAAAATAGCTCTGTGGATGAATTCTAGACCAACCACACATTCATTTTTCCATTAGTTACAAAACATCTTTTATATGCACTATCCCACAGACAAGATAGCACATACCACAGCCTTTGATATACAAGTCATGGTGCATTGGCTAAAAAAACAAAAATAGCCCAGTGGGCCCAACGATGGGGATCAATGCTAAACTAACCACGCATCCATTTTTCCATTAGTAGCAAGGGATCTTTTATATGCACCATCTCACAGACAGGATAGCACATACCACGGCCTTTGATATACCAGTCGTGGTGCACTGGCTGAAAACCTAAAATGGCCTAATGGGCCCAACGATGGGGATTGATCCTAGACCGACCATGCATCAAGTAAGTGCTTTACCACTGAAATGCCTCACCTACATAGTGTATTTATTAATTTGTTTAATTATATTGATTTATTGATGGTAATGGTAGAAGTATCAACATAGATAGTGTATTTATTAATTTGTTTAATTATATTGATTTATTGATGGTAATGACAGAAGTATCAATACGGTATCAGCAATATGGTTAGTAGTGGTAAATTGTGGCAAAACGTTTTAGTATTGCTCAAAGTGATAGTGATAGTTTTTTGTGTGTTTTTTTTTGTTTTCTTTTCTTTCAACTATATGTAGATACATGTATATACTTTATATATTTCTTTAATAATTATCTATCATATTTTTAGCAAATTAATTAAATTTGTTGGTACTTATTTATTATCTTATTACTCTAGGCATGTTATTATTTATGTCTGCTCATTTAAAAAAACCAAATTCCTTACTGAATTTCTTATTAATATTTTATATTTTCCTGCTACTACTGCTATTTTCTTATATTTGTAACAATTTAAATATTGATTTGTTTGTCTAATATACATTATATTCACATATATACTATTATGAATTATTGTCTTTTTGTGTACACTATACTTACTCAAGAACTACTGTTGAATATTGGCTTATTTTGTTTGTATCTCAATAAGAAAAATAAAGTTATGTATGTACTTTAATTAATTTGTTGACTGATTAATGGATTGATTGGTTGAAGTGCTTGCTTCATTAGTTGGATGACTTGGGGGGGGGGGGGGGGGTATTTCTTTGGTTGGGGGGAGGGAGGGATTTGTGGGATTTAAAAACATTATTTACTTATCTATATTTATTTTTCACTTATTATTTATTTTATTTGTTTATTCCTTCCTTTCTTTATTTCTTTGTTATTGAAACAACCAAAAATTATATTAGTTATTTCAAAATGTATCTTATTAATTGGGGTTGGGAGGACACTCAGCTCCCATGAAAGCAGACCAGTTGTGGTGCACTGGTTGGAACGAGAAAAAGCCTAATTGGCCCACCAACCGATTCTGACTGGATAACCTGGTGTACGTCTGAATACTGTGTTCTGATAGGTTCAACCAGTGAAGGGTTGAAGCTCTGAGGAAAGCCAGGCAACCTGACAATGCAGACATCTTGGCCTGGAAAACTACAGTAGCAGATTGTCAGAACCATTATGAAGACTGACAAGAGAGGAATCTGCAGGCCTAAGTCATAGGTCCAACCAATTAAAGGATCAAAGATTGTTAAAAGAAGAATGTGCTGATCTTAATATTTGAAAATATCAGGCGAGTGATAAATCACTCCCCTCATAAGACCCAGGCGAGTGATAAATAACTGCTCATAAGTCCCAAGAGAGTGATAAATCACTCACCTTATAAGTCTCAGGTGAGTGATAAACAACTCACCTTATGAGTCCAAGGCGAGTGATGTCACTCTCCTAATAAGCCCCAGGCGAGTAATAAATCACACTCCTCATAAGACCCAGGCGAGTGATGTCACTCTCCTCACAAGCCCCAAGCGAGTGATAAATCACTCACCTCATAAATCCCAGGTGAATGATATGTCACTCTCCTAATAAGCCCCAAGCGAGTAATAAATCATTCACCTCGTAAGTCCCAGGCGAGTGATAAATCACTCCTCATAAGTCTCAGGTGAGTGATATGTCACTCTCATCATAAGCCCCAGGCGAGTAATACATCACTCACCTCATAAGTCCCAGGCGAGGGATATATGTTCTATAGGACTACTAAGAGTAAAGCTTGCACGCATTAACACAAAATAGAACAGAAAACATTGAATAGTATTTAATAATCACTGAATCGGTTTAATGATATTCAAACACGGAAGGGGTTAAAAGTAGTTTCTATAGGTGGTCCTAAAAAACACATTTCCGAGATAAAATTAACGAGAGCTTGGGTGCGCAAGCATGATCGGGCATCTTAGATACGAAGGACTGAAATCCATATTCACCGAGATGAAGAATTGCTTGGCAAACCCATGTACTCAAATTCCATATTTCGATAAAAACACATCAACAAAGGCAAATGTCGACAAGACCAGAGAGGCTTGGAGTTATGTTGGTTTCAAAGAAAGAAATGTTTTATTTAATGACACACTCAACACATTTTAATTACGGTTATTTGGCATCAGACATATGGTTAATGACCACACAGATACTGAGAGAGGAAACCCGCTGTCACCACTTCATGGGCTACTCTTTCCGATTTCGGAAAGAGTAGCCCATTAAGTGGCGACAGCAGGTTTCCTCTCAATATTTGTGCGACCTTAAATACAACATTTCTTTCTTCTTTTTTTGTTACACCAGTTGTGGAGTACTGGTTGGAACAAGAACTAACACTATGGATCAATCGACAGGTATTCATCTTAGATCTATCACACTGTACTACCAAGTTACGTCCAGCCTCCTCCTCGGTTATTAGATGTCAAACATTTGGTAACTTTTTTACCTATACATGTAGCCCTACAGAGGAAACCTGCTATATTTTCCCATCATTAACATGGGATCTTTTATATGCACCATCCCATAGGATAGCACATACCACAGCCTTTGATGCATCAGTCATGGTTTAATGGCTGGAGCGAGAAATAGCCCAATGGGCCCACCGACAGGGATCAATCCCAAATCGACCGTGTATCAAGCTACGTCCTGCCCCATCCCATAGACAGGATAGTGCATACCACAGCCTTTGATGCATCAGTCACTGTTTAATGACTGGAGCGAGAAATAGCCCAATGGGCCCACCGACAGGGATCAATCCCAAATCGACTGTGCATCAAGCTACGCCCTGCCCCCACCGATTCGTATCAAAGCTGTCCAATCAAATGTGCAGTTTCAGATTGTACCAAATCTCAGGAGATAAAAGGGTGTGCCAAAAATAAGCAAGTCCAAATTAAATACAAATATACGAACCACCAAACATTATACCACAAACTCAATGGAATGTTTAGCTGTAATTAGATAAAACTAATATATTGGCGGGACGTAGCCCAGTGGTTTGGGCGCTATTTCTTGTTCCAGCCAGTGCACTACGACTGGTATATCAAAGGCCATGGTATATGCTAGCCGGTCTATGGAATGGTGCATATAAAAGATCCCTTGCTGTCGTTAAATAAATAATTTCTTTCTTTTAGATTAAAATAACTTGAAATGCATTTCTGAATATGTGCAACTTGTCACTGCACTAAAAAAACATCTTCAAAGGAAGGAACTGTTTTATTTAAGGATGCACTCAACACATTTTATATACGGTTATATGGCATCAGACATATGGTTAAGGACCACACATATATTGAGAGAGGAAACCTGCTGTCACCACTTCATGTGCTACTCTTTTCGATTAGCAGCAAGGGATCTTTTATATGCACCATCCCACAAACAGGGTAGTACATACCACAGCCTTTGATATCCCAGACCAACCACACATCAAGCAAGTGATTTACGGCTGGACTATGTCTCGCCCCCAGAAAGGTTTCAGAAAGCTGTCCTACACATCCCCTAGATGGTAAATAAAAGGAAATATTTTATTTAACGTCACACTGAACACATTTTATTTACGGTTATATGATGTCAGACATATGGTTCAGTAAGACACAAGATAGTGAGAGAGGAAACCCGCTGTCGCCACTTCATGAAGTACTCTTTTCTATTTGGAGCAAAGGATCTTTTATATGAACCATCCCATAGACAGGATAGCACATACCATGGCCTTTGATGTACTAGTCATGTTGCACTGCGTGGAGCGAGAAACAGCCTAATGGGCATACTGACAGGGATTGGTCACAAACCGATCGCACATCAGGTGAGCACTTTCCCACTGGGTTACATCTCTCCCCCAGCCCCCTGATTGTAATGTGCCCCCTTTTCATTGGTTAATTGGTCATGTCATTTAGGAGGTAAACGGCTGTCGCTACCTGTCCATTACATCATTCCATTATCAAAACTGCATGCATTCCTTCTAATGAGTGACCGGCCTCGGTGGCATTGTAGTTAAGCCATCGGTCTACAGGCTGGTAGGTACTGGGTTCGGATCCCAGTCGAGGCTTGGGATTTTTAATCCAGATACCGACTCCAAACCCTGAGTGAGTGCTCCGCAAGGCTCAATGGGTAGGTGTAATCCACTGGCACTGACCAGTGATCCATAACTGATTCAACAAAGGCCATGGTTTGTGCTATCCTGCCTGTGTGAAGCACAAATAAAAGATCCCTTGCTGCCTGTCGCAAAAGAGTAGCCTATGTGGCAGGTGTCCTCTAAAAAACAGTGTCAAAATGGCCATATATTTGCCATCCAATAGCTGATGATAAGAAAAAAAATCAATGTGCTCTAGTGGTGTCATTAAATAAAATATCCTTTTTTCTTCTTCCTTTTCCTACTATTAACAGAACACATGTCTCTCAAAAGTGAGCAAGGTCACGGTACAAAATTAAAATTGTATAATAATTATGACACTAATTGTAGTAGAAACTATTTCTTGCACTCATGCTCTTGTAGGTGTGTTTTTCTGACACTCGTCTTTAGAAAATCAATCCTTGGAGCAAGCTTTAGCGGAACGAGCTTTAGTAAGCTGCAACGATTGATTTCAACGAACTGTTCTAAATTATGTGTCAAAATTACCTTAATGAAATTATGCAACATTTTCCATTTGGCTTTAATCCTACGGAATATTTGCAAATTCAATTGCACCAAAACCAACCCTCGCGCACTACCGACCCCTGGTCAGGCTGCTTGTGCTCCCTTGTACATACCAGCACTGGCGAGCCCCCAGGCCCTTTTCTGTCCTGACAAAACTGGACACCTGCGCCCATGGCAGGCATGTACTACAACGTACAGCTTGTTTTGAATGTACACACTAAAACATATGACCTGACTTTAAAACAGTCGTATCGAAATCACAAATTAAAGGGACATTCCCAAGTTTTCTGCATTGTAAGATATTTCCCACTAATAAAATATTTCTACAATTAAACTTCCATATTAAATATATTTTCTTGTTTAGAATATCAATGTCTGTATATTTAATGTGTTTCTGGTCGTCTTAATATTTGTAAGAAATCCAAACTGGGTTTCGTCTTCAAATAATTTTGTAAGTACAAAACCAATATCTTTTTGGAAATAAAATGAATATTAACCTAGTACAAATATTAGAACAATCAGAAACACATTTAATATACAGCCACTAATATTCTAAACAAGAAAATATATTTAATATGTAAGTTTAATCGTAGAAATATTTTATCAGTCGATAACATCTTAAAGTATTGCAGCAAACTCAGGAATGTCCTTTTAAAATCTCCTCAGCTTCTCTGTTCTAAATACTGTCTCTGTACAGCCAATGTTTTCTCGTACATCACCAAGTCCAACCCGTCCACACAACGCACGACTCGAGCCGTCAGCTTCATATCATAGTCCTCCGACAGACAGTCGACTTCTCCGATGAACTGAAATAACGAGCCAAGCTTGGCACAAAACGGCTCGATTAGCGACGTGTCCACAATAAGGCTCTTTGTTGACTTGGGATCCGTCACCATCGCAGTGGAGTCGTGAACATTGTGAGTTTCAAGTCTGAAGTGAAAAAAAAAAAAATATATTAATATCATATGTAGTATGTACTGTCTCGGTATACATTATGAAATGCTTCATACTCAATCATAGTTGCAATTTTTGTAATGAATATATTTTTCTATTTCAAAATTATTTTGTAGAATATTTATTGCGACATTGACATGTAAATTTATTTTTTGTATTTTCATACTGTAAATATAATATTTTATGTTGATAGTCGGCCAATTTACAAAACTACTACAAAGCACGTCAAGTTGCATACATTGGCTGTTCTAGCATTTGTCTTTACCCCTGTATAAAACATTTAATCTGTATCATTTAACTATAATTTGTAAAAACACAGACTATATATATATTATATACATTATTATTATACGTGGTTATTATTCAACAACAAAAATTATAGTTTTGATTTTTGCTGTAGTTAAATTGGAAGAAAGAAGGAAATAGGTTATTTAACAACACACTCAACACATTTTATTTACAGACATACACATGTATGGTTAAGAACCACAGATATTGAAGTAGGAAACCGCTGTTGCCACTTCATGGGCTACTCTTTTCGATTAGCAGCAAGGCATCTTTTATATGCACCAACCCACAGACAGGATTGCACATACCATGGCCTTTGATGTACCAGATGTGGTGCACAGACTGGAGCTAGAAATAGCCCAATGGGCTTATTAACAGGGATCAATTCCAAACGAACCAAGCACCTAGCGAGCGCTTTACCACTGGTCTACGTCTCGCCTACAGTTAAATTGAAGGGCTAGTTGCATTTGAGAAGAGCCAGTAAAGTTTTTCTTCAACTGGTCCTGCTGGCAACCATAGTTTTCATGTTCTGTTCGAGTGTCAGTTACGCAAAATTAAATTTACGCGAACCACAAATCGGTTATATCATGACCTGTAAACGTTCAGAAATTAAAACTTGCAAACTTCATGATTACTGGAAATTTATTCATGCAGACAATGATATTCCGACAAATGTTTTAGACTGATTTTTAGATATTTGATGTACAGTAAACAATGTTATATTGCAACAGTTGTAACGTACGACCAGTTCACACTTTTTAAAAAGATTTAAAGAAACGTGCTTGGGAAGGCTAAATTATCTGCTGCTATTTTAGCTCTAAAGGAATATGTGTAGACATACTATTGGATTGTCTATAATTATACACATGTCAAAAATAGTTTGAACGTAAACAGGAATCCAGTGTGTAAAAATGAGCTTTAAAAAAACAAACATTTGGAACGTCAATGTAGTATATAAGTACCATTTATAAAGTAAAAGTAACAGCCACCACAAAACGCAAAAAGGAATCCTCCAAATGATCTATTTCACACGCATTTGCGTAATGCAAAAAAAAAATCCGAGAATAATTCGAAGCTGTCTGTAATTGTTCTATAAAATATCCTCTTAAAATTGACTCGAAATTGTTTTTAAACAAAAATGTTTCCGAAAAGGCTTAGAATGCATCTACATGCGTCCTGAGTTTCAAACTTTGCACGGGGAGACCTCCCGAATCCCCCTGCTACACCCCTGTATTTTGTTTCAGTACTGGGGCTCATATTCAGTTCTTTTATAATATTGTTAACTTTAGCAAGCATTAAAGACATTAGTAAAATGTTTTCTTTTGTATTTGTTTTTTGTTTGAGCTAAAATCTATGTATTTAAAATATATCAACATAATTTTGAGGTAACCGATCAGATAACCCACGGGTTACCCAATTATAATTCACGTAACCGAACAATTGGTTACCTAGGTAAAAAACATGTGAACCGATTTATGGTTACCTCGTATTTCGAAATATTGTCCCCTGTTTCTGGGTGAAACAACCTGGGATTTGATAGACTGGTCAGTAGGTGGGGAAGGGTGGCAGGCATGGTGGAAGCTAGCCCGAGTACTCTCACTGTAAGAGAGCTAGACAGACATTTGGACATAAATACGCTCTCATTACAGTCAGAGACCAAGCTATGTATTTTTTTTTGCAATTCCTGACAACCAAAATGTTGGCAAAGATTTCTGCTCTAATACCACAACAATTCTATGTTTGACATCAAATACCTTTACATCAATAATTTTCGAGCTAACTGAATAAAAACCACATATTAATCACTAATACACACACTACAGAAAGAAACCCGACAGCACCTATATTCAGCTAAGCTTCAGCAAACTCCGGACAGCAGAATTCTACTCATCCAGGGGTCGTCTCAAAATGACAAGTGCTCGACAATCATAAAAACATTTAATTTTGTGTAATGACACCACTTGAGCACATTGATTCATTAATCATCGGCTATTGGATGTCAAACATTTCGTAATTTTATCATAGTGTTAGAGAGGAAACCCGCTACATTTTATCATTAGTAGCAAGGGATCTTTTATAGGCTTATGCACCATCCCACAGACAGGCTAGCACATACCACGGCCTTTGATATGCCAGAGTGATACACATGCCAAGCAGACATACGACTTGTAGATGAAATACTTTCTTCACCTTGAGAAAAAGTGAATGTAATAGTGTGAGTGTGTACCACTCTGTCGCTGTGGTGATTGTCCACAGCCCAGTGGTAAAGTGCTCATTTGATGCATTGTAGGTCTGGGATCGATCCCCATCAGTGGGTCCATTGCGCTATTTCTCGCTTCATCCAGTGAACCACGACTGGTAGGGGTGTTGATTTTCCGCTTATCAAAATTGCCAATTCCGCTTATGAAAATAATTTTCCGTTTATCTACTAATATAGTCCGCTAATATAAAGATGTGCATGTACATTGGTATATTTAATATACTGGTACAGGCCCATTCCACGTTACGTGTGTTACATTTCAGACTCACTTTGGGTGAAAATGGGTGTAAATTAGAAGTCTATGAAAGGGCTCCTGTTATAACCAACTTACTAGTAATAATCCTACTTTAGTACTTTACAAAATAAAACAAGAAACATTGGCTAAATTTCAAACATATTTGTAACAGCTTAGATTTGATTGTGTTACGTGTGTTACATTCGCACAACAGACATGTTCAGGTCAGATTTGAAAGTTGCCAAAGTTC